>UXGD01000566.1:0-53997 GCA_900474315.1 Torymus auratus | reverse complement strand
GCATAATAATTTAAATCTTACGATATAAAATTTCTGACATTGTGTATATCGACGGCTGAGAAGAATAACCCGCGAACTCAACGAAGGTTTCAAAAACCCTCTAACTCAGACGCGTTTTTTTTTTTTTCTTCAATTGTGTGGTGGCTGCTCTGTAGGAGTAGGATTTTAAAATGCGATTTCTGTACAATAGACGTGATTAGAAATTCAGAAAATAATTAGAATCGATTATTTAACATAAAAAATTTCAAATTGACGACAAAAAAAAGCGCGTCTGAGTTAGAGGGTTTTTATTTGAAACCTTCGCCGAGTTAAAGGGTTATTCCTCTCTCCCGTCGGTATATCATATAAGTCAACGATCCACTTCAATATTTGAAAAAAAAACAACAACAACAACAATCCAATCACATCTATTCACGCTATCGGCGCGACCTACAGCCGAATAGTCGCGTATATTATTATATATCTTAATTCATTCACCAAATCGCTCGCTCGCGTCCACATGTGCATAATGTGCTAGATCATCACATCGCAGCTCGCACATGCAGCGATAAGCACGGCTCATTCGGCGTAGACTCCGATCGCTGACCTCCAAAGTAAACACATCTACTTTCGCGATCGCATATATATGGGTGATGTACATGTGATGCGCGGGCGTGGAAAGTGAACACACACATTATATATATGTACTATGTATCTCCAACGACGCGTTGACTCGGCGACACGCAGTCAATCGTCACGAAAGATCATCAGCCGATAATAATAAATCGGATAGAACTACCTATAACACCGATTTTTTATAATCCTATCAAAGATTTACGAAATTTCTAACGTAAAAAAAAATTTTTTTTTAAACTTGCGTGTTTGCGCTTTTCTGCCACATACAGAATTCTACCACAGCTCGCGGGATGAAAGCGCGATTAAAAACGTCGTGATTCATCACCTATACGGTCCACGAATAGTGCGGAGTAAGAAAAAAAAGGAGCAGCGGAGAATGCAGCATAGTCGAGGCTCTCTCTTTTTATTGTACATGTATTTTATATACACGCACCTATATACATACCTCCGATGTTTTCCTTCCCTCCCACTCTCCTTCTACGTATAAATTTCCGGACCGCGAACGTTGCCATGGCGACAACGATAAAACTCAGCGGAACCTTGACAACCTCACTCTCCTCCTCTTCCACTCTCGTTCCATCAACTTCCCCCCTCTCCACCTCCCACACGTAAACACCACCCTTGAAAAGCGAAAAAAACAGGCCTTTAGTATATAGCATGTACACCAAAACTCCGCACACGTCGCCGCGCGAAACCGTAAACCGTCGTTGCTCTCTTTCTCTCTCATCAGCTGCCTTAAGTACGCGACGGAAATACGCGGTAGTATAGCAGCAGCTGCGCCGGCGGTGGTGGCGCACAGCTGTTTCGGCGCGTGCCACTCTGAAGAGGGCGGAAAAGAGGGATGATACAGCCGACGATGGCTGCTGCTGCTGAGCCGAGTGGTGTCGGTGTCCGGACCCGGCGGGGTACCTCTCCGTGGAAAATTGCCGCTCGCTGCAGATCTACCCTGTATTGTCAGTTGAGAAGAGGACGGGGGAGGAGAAGTCGATGAAGGGTTGACGTGGAGAAAGAGAGAGCTGTTGTGCCACCAGGTGAATGAGGGAGAGACACCACCTTTGGCTGATTGGTTAGGTGTCGTAGTAGGCTGTGACAGTGATTTGGCTGTTTTTTTGTGGTGTGCGCTGACCAGAATTTAGGAGGGTTGGGGTTATAATGTAGATTTAATTTTTGAGGCAGGGATTTGTTGGAATTTATATGACTGAAATACTATTTTTGGGTTAATTTTGTATTTTAATCAGTGCTGAAAATATATCAATCAAATCTATATTATACGTGTTTTCTTGTATAAGCAGCTCGTGAGGTGAATTCAAATTGAAAAGTATTGATCAATATGAATTATAACAGTGCAATAATTGCCGAAATCTAATATATGTGCGCGATTATATCAGACGGGTTATGAACATTTGTTTATTTTTAAACTTATATTTTGCCTATCTGCTTACCTACGTTAATTTATTAAACTTAATAACGCAAGTTTTTCATGTTATAAAATATATGGACAATACAAATATAACATTATACTATTTATTTATAGAAATTTAAGAAATACTTATTTAAGTAATACTCTTATTCCGATGCATTATATTCGTTATTTTTCAATTAACCCCTTTCGGCACATTTTACATGCTTTTTAACCACGAAAAAAAATCATAATTCGATAATAAGAAAGCCATCATCAGAGCCTTTCGATTTTCACCAACTATAAATAATTTTTCTCTCTTATATGCCTACTATAAGTATATACCAAAGTACCTATATACACACAGACAATACAGCCACTCATTCACGTAACCCATATCTCCATCGCCGAAAGGCTCGACGCTCACCGCGCGTCAGATGATTAATCGACAATTACATACTAACTACCTATACCTACGTATACTTATTCATATACCTCTCATCTCTCCTATATACGTCGCCATTCAACCTCACGCATACCTATCACTTTTCCTTCACTCTCGATCCTCCGCAACTGCTTCGTTACGCAACTGTTGCTCTCGTCCGCGCATCTGTCGGAAACGAAATTCCGGCATCTGAAAAGACCAGTAACCATTCTCAAAAAAAAAAATAAATAACATGAAACCGCGCCTTTTACAGGAACCAAAGACACTTATAAGCAAGGATGCTGGGCCGTCGGGAGCAGACGCAGGACGAGATGGAGTTGGAGACGCTGGCGGAGGGCGAGCTGTCGCGGCTGAAGCGGCAGTATCGGATAATGGAGAACGACAGGGCGGCGTACGCTGAGGAAGCGCGCAACCAGCTGCGCAACCAGAGCAACATCATCGACAAGCTGGAGCACGAGAAGGCTGAGCTAGTCCTGGCAATAAAGGCGGCAAAGTCGCCCAGTAATGCGAGGAAGGACGAGACGATGAGTGGAAGACTGAAGGAGCTGCTCGAGACGAGGGACAGGTTCGCCGAACAGATCGATAAGGAGCGACAGCAGATTACCGAGATGCAGGAGCAGATCATCAAGGTGATATATAGATATGATATAATATGTAGAGGTATCTCGTGTAATCGCTATATATGGTAGCACGATAAATTCGCGCGTGGAATGCGGCGGAATGAGATATATGTGCGATGAATAATAACTTTTTGGTTGTTATTGGCTTATCGCGGTTCTGATTTGAAAAGTGATATGGAGCGGAGGGAACACTTTGAAAGATATGTTGAGGAAAGTTTGGGATTGATTTGGGAAAGTTTGTAAATTTTTATTTATTTAGAATTATGGTGTGATCTTTTTGAATTAATTTTAGTTTAATATATTTTCTTCTATAATAATAGCAATTACGGTTTGAAAGGAACAGCTGAGTGAATAAGCGAAAAATAATTAGGCGGTATTATAGGATTACAATTATACAATCATACTTAGTGCATACTTATATACCGAATATATTAAATCTCAATAAAAAAAAAAAAGAAAAACATCAATACGTATATTTTTTCATTATAAATTTGTATTTAAGGAGGTCAGCCAGTGTTTAATTTGAAGAAGAAAGGTTCCTATAAAACGTTGATAAAAATTTATGTATAAAATATTTAAAAATTTGAAAATATTCTTACCATCGTGTTATAACGAAGATATTCAGGTTAATCTGATGTCATTATCTTTTTTTTCACTGAAATATCAGACTTTGCAATATACAATAATTTTTGTAGAGTGTACTTTATTGCCGTCAATTTTCATTGGTTTTTTAAAATATATGTTTCCTCACAAAAAGAGTCTAGTAAAAAGTCAAAAAAATGATTGAAATTATTTAATATTCATTATTTGTCATAAAAATAAAGAAATTTGAATTATATAAAAAAAAAAATGAAACTTCTATTAAAAAATGTAAAAAAAAAATTTAAGATAATCTATTCTACTCTTTTTGTAAAGAAACTTATTTTGAATAACCAGTTGAAATTCGAAGTCAATATCCGTTAAAAATTTACAAAAAAAAATTGACGGCGATGAAGTGTTTCAGACTCGACAGTTATTTTATAGCAAAGTCTCATATTCTAGTGAAAGAAAAAGATAATGACATCAAGTTTGGTTGACAATCTTTACTATAATTATATACCATCTCTAGGTAAGAATATTTTTCGATTTTTCTAGATTTTATAAACAATCTTTTGCCAATATTTAACATGAACCTTTATATTTTTCAGATTTAACACTGGTCCCATAAAAAAAAAATCATTCTCGTAAGACACTTTACTCAACACTCACCTCCACCAATATACCATCTCACAACTCAATTTCGCAATTCCAAAGCACTATATTCTACTTGAAAACAAAGCACCACCTTAACAGCCCCACCGATCTCGCACTAATTTACATAATTTTCACTGCGCGCCTCTTATCTCACGACCCACTGCTCGAAAACAAAGCAACCGAAACCGTAAAACCTCGCGCATCCTCTACAGAAAACGCATGTATAACGAACGCTCGGTATCACCATATATATTATCTCGGGGATAGCTCTCGAAGGAGGTGCACGGACTGAAGCAGAGGGTGCGCACCGATCACCAACTGAAAGAGACGATGACGAAGCACGAGCGGCTTGTCTGCATCCTGGAGAATCGCCTGGAGGTGGCGACGAAGCGCTTCAACGTCCTCGTCACGGACAACTCGAGGTTGCGCAAGGAGATCGACGATCTCCTGAAGGAACGCGCGCAATTCAACGCCCTGTGGATGAGGCTGAACGGACAGCTGAACTCTGGCAAGCTGGTCATCAATGATCTTATCGAGCAGGCGACGATTACGTTCAATCAGCGGGACGAGGAGCTGAACAAGATTAACGCGCTTAAAGAGAGGTGAGTATTCGCAGTTTTTTTTACGTATAGTTTGCAATAATTATTTTTTCTTAGTCACAATGATTTCAAATGAAATTCGTGAAAGTGGTACACACAAATATCGGTATATCTCTATAAGTAAAAGATTTTAGTATATTTATATAATTGGCTTTTATTTTATAATTTTTGTCTTCGATAAAAAGTATATATTGCAATAACGTTGAAGAACTATGAGAGTTACTGTTCAACCATTGATACATAATTTATGGCACACTTACTGTTTCTTTTTCATAAGGTATAATCATCATCATCAGCTAAGAATATAAATAAAAAGCAGCGGCATGACTGTTCACCTGCGGCGTATATATATGCCTCGTTGATGTTTTTCAATATTATCGTTTCAATAACAAACGCTGACAAATCTTCGTGACTCATCGTATGCTTATTGTGATTTATAGCAGTGACGAGCGTCACGCGGACCTGTCGAAAGAAATGGCCGATGCACTTTTATATGCAAATTGAGCATCGTAAAAAGATAGAAAAGAAAAAAAGCTTCTATGTCCACAAATTATAGCCACTTCCTTGATTTTCGAAATAAATTGCGGCATTATATTTAATAAAAACACTTCTCGACTTTTTTTATTATATTAATAATATTATTGTTATTTATTAACAAGCCACTGTAATAAAAATACGGAACTCGCATATCACTGCAGCTTTTATACACAGCAGTAAAACTCACACTTCATATACTTCTACGAATAAAGTTATTTTCTGATCGCTAAACATATATATAATAATAAAATTCCAGGGGAATGAGGGACCTGAAGATCCACACGTCGGAGATGTGCGAGCTGCAGCGGACGATCGACAACGAGATGAAGCTCCAGGAGTTCCTGGGCGTGAAGGGACAATACCGCGAGATGAAGGACTTGAACGCGAAGAAAGAGGCGGAGAAGGAAGCGAAGCGCGAGGAGATGCGCAACAAAGTCGCCATGTACAATCAGATTTTGACCCTCGTCAAACAATTCACGGGTAATATATCTGGCATACCTAGTTTTGCTTTTTACGTAGAGTCAAGCGATAAAATTGATTTCATTATTTTTTACGGCGTTGCATATCATCTAATACATAAAAAAAAGAACGAGCAATGATGATTAATTGTAAAAATAATGAAGCTTTTTAGCTAGAATTTAAATTCTTCATTTCCATTCTCGATTATCTCGATTGATATACAAACGTCCATTTTAATTAATCTTTTATTGATAATTATAGTTCCAAATAAGCCACTCACGATACTATTCCTAAACTTAATATTCAAACAACGCGTCATTTTTACTATTATCGTAACAATTAATCCAACCTTCCGATCCTCCATCCTTATAAAAAAGCAATATTATACATCCATTGACCCTTAATTCCACCCATCACAGGCGAGGAGGAGATCGACAAGCTGACCGGCCAGTTCCTCAAGCAGGAGGAGGAGAACTTCGCGCTGTTCAGCTACGTGAACGAGCTGAACGACGAGCTCGAGGGCCTGCAGACGCGCGTCGCTCAGTTGCGCACAGCGATCGAGGAGGCGCGTGCACTCAATGTACATCGGGGCAAACAGCAAGCCGAGACCCTCGAGACTATTGCCAGCGACCTCCAGGAGCAGACCGAGTTGGCCGATGCCGCCGAGAGCAAGTTGACCGAGGTTAGTGTTTGTTAATTAGTTGTACTGATAGTAACGAGTTTCTCAGCTTATTACCTTTGGGGAAATTCTTAGTTGAAAGTTCCAATCTGATTAAGTATCCTAAAAAAAAGAGTCATCGGCGTATATAAGTAGAACAAATGTGTTTTAATTAATTTAAGATCTTGTCTGGGATTATTGGGTTTTATTTTATTAAGCTAGTAAACTATAGGTAGGTACAGGTTTATTGAAAAATAATATATGAAGCAGAATTGAAATTCGGGAAAAGTTCTGGCTATTATATGAGAAAATCGACAATACTTTTAACTATAATATATAGGCGAGATGCTTTTTGGAAGTGATTTATTATGCTGCTATGAGCTTGCCCTGTGACTCACAGAAACTTGTTTGGGAGGAAAATCTTCAATGTAAACTTAGAAAACACGTCCTGTAATATTCAGATTAGTGTACAACCCAGGACGAAATCTGAGAATGAACAAAAATTAAAAAAAAAGTCTACTTTTTGACTCTCTAAAAGTGGACCTTTTTTATTTTATGGTTCCAATTAACTATTTTCCTCCCAGACTATAGTTTCTGTGCTTTGCAGGGCAAGCTCATATCAGCAATGAATTACTTGAAAGAAAAAATCTCGCCTATAGTTAAAAGTATTGTGGATTTTCTCATATAGTTATTATTCCACTTCCTACCTTCGCGAATTCTCAAAGCGACCTAAGAATTTCATTGTAAAAAACTTCGATAAAGTCGTTGAGAAACTACTACCGCGTTTCCATCCTAATATAGGCGTTTAAGAGCACAATAAACAAGCACGGAGTGAAAAAAAACGTCGAGTCGACAAATTAATGCCGAAACTTTCGCTGTTTATACGGCCATTACAGTGTAAGGATATACAGTGAGCATATAGTGCGGGCACAGCGAGAAGGAAATATAACGCTTAACAAGAGTATAAAAAGCGTAGTCTGCGTACTATCTGCGGCTCTACATCTGCGCGCGGAGATAATCCTAGCCGTAAAGTAGAAAGAGGCTCTCCTTATGCTCTTCTGAGGATCGCTTCACGCTTCCATTCATTACTTTTACCCTCCCGTTTTCTACGAAACGTCAGAGAAAATTCATATCTCGTGCCGGTTTCGTTTAATTGGTAATTTCTCACTGCTGTATTAGGTTTCTGTCGAAGTAAAAGTTTACATTGTTTCGTAAATGTTGGGCGTTGTTAAATTGCAATATTTTGACGTGAAAGTGTACAAATATTTACGGTAATTCTCTTGTTATGGTGTATATGTTTCTTCATTCACTGTAGTAGTATCACTTTATTATAAAAGCTTTGACAATTACAAATCTTATTCAAAATTGATAAGTTTTTTTTGTTTGTTTTATCAAAGTAGTGTATATATTACAGGTTTGTTTAATCTTGGGAATTATACGTACTTTTCACAAATCCTTCAATTGCTAATAGAGATTTCAATACTAATTCATTTATCGCGTAAAGGTCACGTGAAAATGAAACGAGAGAAATCGAACTTTAAAAAGCGTAAATTCCATTGAAATAAATTACTTCATATTGTACTATTACAAGATATAATTAATAGCCTTTATAAATAAAGATTACAACTTGAGCATCTCATTCAATGGAATATGGATCATGTTCTTTATCTTCTTTAAGAATAATTTCTTTGTCAATAGAAAGAAAGTTTTCCCGCTTACCTATCTTGTAGCGGAGTAATGCAGTCTAAAGTCTTTTTGTAATAACATTCTTCAATTCAAACTTCTAAGATTTCATTCATTTGTAATTATTAAAAAAAAAAAAAAATGAAAAGTAAGATATCGAATTTAGAAAAAAAAATTCACACATAGTATGTATAATATTATATTTGAATAAAATCATAATATTTAATCCAAGTTTTAACAAATTTTTCGTCATATTATACGTGTCCGCAAAGTACGTACTTAATGGCCTGTTGGGATAGGCCTTTAAACGTAAAGTAAAAATATAACTTTATGAACGCTTATGGCGAAAAGGTACAGTTAATTAAACAATTATGTAATTTACTATATTACAAAGTACAATATACTCTAAAATTACAACAGCTTACAAACAAAATTCCAAACAATTGCTGAGATTAACCAACCGATTAGTTAAAAAGAGGAGTCACTATATAGATATTGAGTACATAGTAGCATCACACCAAAGAAAAAAAAATGGTCACAACAACTATTCTATTTGCTGTATTTAAAATAATATTAAAACAACTCCAACTAACCATTCGCTTGATTAACTAAACCGGCGAAATTATTGAATTTTCTTGACATTTAACCAATTCAATTACATACCTAATTGCATTACAAATGAATAAAAATTTCAAACGTTTCCATAAACACGTCACGCAGTGCAACGGGGTGATCGACAAGCTCCTCCGTGGCGTAGACCAGCTCTTCCAGTCGATCCGCTGCGACAACTCGCCGATCCTCGAGCTCCTCGGCGACAACAGCCAGGTGAGCATGAACAACGTGATGCTGTATCTAGGCATCGTGGAGAAGCGCATCGGCGAGATGCTGAGCAAGCTGCATTGGATCGATCGGGCGCAGCGCGGCCCGGAACTCCGCCTCGACGAAGACAAGAAGCCGAAACTTCGGCTTCCTCAGCTCTCCGATGTCGCACCCACCCAGCCCTGCGCCCTGTGAGTCCCCTCCTTTTCTCTTTCCTGCGCTTGTACTTCCTTATATCTATATACTTACCCACTTGAGCATTTGATACCCCACTTCGCGTCGTGGCGGAAACGCGTGCGCGTGTGATGTTTCACTGTATATATCTATAGACTCGATTGCTATACGTAACGAGTGTGATCGGCCTTTTTGTCGTGGGTGTGAGGGGGGAGAGCAGTAATTGATATCCCTTGCTGATTAAGCGGCGCGTGTTGTGTACGAGTATAAGTATATGGGCAGCAGGAGGTACTTGTATGTGTATATAGTTTTCGATGTTAGTTTATTGAAACAATTTGTAGTTGTTTAAATGTTTTTTATTCAGTTCATATCTGCATTGTATATAAAGTTTAAGAAAAGTGTACAAAGATTTATTTATTTTGTTTAAATCTATTATATAGGAGTCTCAGTAATTCAATGATTTTGATGTTAATTTTATGAAAGGTATTTATTTAGTTTGTATAAATATAAATATGTATTAATGTTTATTTGTCATAAGTCTTTCAGACAATATAAGAAATAAAATATGGGAAGCAAAAATTATTTATTTATAAATATTCAAAAATGTACCTATGTGTATTTATGTGTGTGAAATATCAAGCAACCTTTAATTATTCTAAATATTTATCAAACGATTATAAAACTATTAAAATTATGTACTTACTCCGGCCTATAATAATTATAATTACTTTGAACGAAGTATAATTACAGTATTCGCAATATAACAGTTGACGAACGTAAAATATTTTAAACTACACGTTTTAAAAAGAACGCTATTTATATTTTTATTATACATATTATGCATTATCAGAGTTCCAAGTCTATTATTTTTAAAGTAAAGGTTTTTTTCAAATACATTAAATTTTCCGTAACCGTCCCCAAAGATGCGTCGAGAAAGAGGAGATGCAGAACGTGTCGGAAGGCCTGGAGGCGCCGCTCACTCTCGTCGAAGTGAAGGAGAAATTGGAAACGAAACTCCAGCACGATTACAGCCAGGTTTTGCACAACGTATCCGGATGTCACTTACCCGCTTCCCGCAAAATCATTCAGAAGCGATACCAGTAGCGATCGTGACACCGCGCGCGTGTTTAATTATAAATTTCGTTTGTCGTTTGAGTAATTTTTTTTTCTTTCCTGACATGTGTGTCTGTGTGTGTTCACTTCGGCCTTTAGTCATTTGAAAATCCATAAACAGAAAATGTCTAGTAAAATAACACTAAATAACACAAATAAAGATCGTCATTCTTAAATACCCAGCGTAAATATACGTTAATTTATTTCGTTAAAATCGCTCAACAACACCATAAATACATAAATGACCAGAATTTACTTTCCTAAATAACAATAACATATTGTGCTCTCACGTTCAATTTCACCCGATAAACTAATGTATAATATATATAATTATCAACCGACCTATATAATATATGAACAAACCAACCCGCTCAATTTTTCCTGGTGCTGGCGAGGCTACTACGAAAAGTGCTGACGGTATCGTCAGGCCTGAGCGGGTTGTTGTTATTATTATTATTGGCAGCGCACTCAGACTTCGCAGCCGCCGCCTCCTTGAGCCGTGCGAGACGTTCGCGCTCCTCGCGGGCGGCGCGTCGTTTGGTCGCGCGGACGATCTTACCGAGCTCGAGGACTGTGCGCTTCACGTGCAGGAGCTGTTCCTCGAGGTCGCCCCGGCCAGCTTCGATCGGCAGCCCCTTGCGTCGGCAGATCTGACGGTATAGGTTCCAGATGCTCGCGCGTACCTGTGGGCCGCGAGAGAAGAACGGTTTGATTATTTTTTATTTAGATGATTATACGATAGTAAATGAACATGGAATGATGTGAAAATAAGGATGTTGTTGAAACTGGATGATATGGAAAAATCAAATATTATCTTTTAGAAAATAAAGGGTTAGAATTAAATAAAAAATTAATTTTGGTAAACTTTTTCGAAGGATTTTGTAGGTATGTAAAGGTAATTTTAATGTATTTTTTTTAAATATATAGTTCAAAATTTTAGATCTTGTTACGGGAATAGAATTTTGAGATAGTTTACTTCGAAGATCCAGCTTACAGCTATACCTATATTAACGCTTTTATCGATCATCGATGTTTATACTGATTGGGCTTTCAAGAAATATACATTTTATTGAATTGTAAAGAAAGTTAAGCTGCGCGTTTTTGGCAAATTATACCGCAATATGAGTACTATAATGTAAAAGAAACAACGTGAAATTAGCTGAAAGCAAACCGGTTTATTTTTAAAAATAGATGTCCATGTTATTTCTAAGTATACCTATAAAAATGGTACCGCGTAAGTATGATTTTTATACTATCGTTTTTATACTATTCATTTGCACTGTCATTCTTTATACTGTTTTTTGAGTAGTGTAAATTATAGACTCTTCAAAAGATTCCGTTGCAAATAATTACATTTTTAATTGTGAGTTACAAATTATAACTGGTGAACTGGTTTATTGGTTTACGTGTGTATTCAAAGAACACAAAGAGTGCAAATATTTGCCTGATCGAGAACATTATACATGTAACAAATAAATAAACTTTTTTGTCGGTAAAACTTTGTTTTGCTTAATACAACTTTAACTGATCAATTCCAATTCTTTGTTGCGGACGGACATTTCACTGGCACTGGATAGCGCGTTTGAGAGTGCGCAAATTCATGTTAATTGGAGCGTAGAAATATATTCCTGCGGAAAGTGAACGCTTACTCCGATCAAAGTAACATTATGCTCTAAAGCATTCGTATAGCGATATACAAAGCTGTCTATATATCGAACTCTAATATTTATTTGTGTTGTTATTACAGCATTTAAATCTAACGGTCACTAATTATTTTATATAATAGCGTTTTTATAATAAACTGTATATACTATACAATTAAAGTTTCATTTTATAGAAACGACGAACAATCTGCAATATTTTTAACTAAAAATTGTTATTTTACACGTTAATATTATATATCTAAAACAATTATTTACATTTTTCTTTTATATTTCAATTTCAGTCACCGGAAAACCAATAAACCTAATAAACGTGAAAACAGCTGCTACGCGAAAACAAGTAAAGCGCAGGACACGCAAGGCAGATTTGGCATTGTAAGCCGCAGAAGTGAAACCGCATCCCAATTAAATAGCAATTGATGGGACGAGGCACACAGAGTCGTATATATAGTCCATGCTATAGCTTATACGCGCGTAGTATATACGTTTCCATGAAAAAAACGGACAAAGCGCCGCTGTAACTTGGTTTCCGGAATATAACGGACACCGTCGCGCGATCGGCGACTTCCTAGTGGCCTCAATTGCGCCTATGATGCTTTTCCAGATTCGTGAACACGCGCGTTATAGCACAATCGTCGCGCGCGCGTCCGACGCTTCTTCCAGATTTGCTCATCTGCAGTTTACGTTCGCGCGCAAATTAGCGCTCGTTTAGTTCATTATAATTATATGTAGCGTCGTTTTAAATGGCCATATATAGGTACGCATGCAATTAGAACGTACGAAAATCTCCGTCATTAAGATATACGTAAACGAACAATTTTCGTAAATAATAAACAGTCGTTATAATACTCATAATCCGATTCTATTAGTTAAAAACACTTTTGAAAAGGGGTTCTTTTCGACTTACTTGCCAAACGAAACGCAATGACGAGCATTTATTATACAAAAGAATAAACAAAAATAAGGGACGCACCTGAGTCTCTTCGAGCTCCTTTTTGGACGCCACCTCCTTGACGCGCGCCACGACGGTCTCCCAGTGCAGCGCCTTCGCCCGGGCGCGCTCGTGTCGACTCTGAAGCTGAGCCAGCCGGCTGTTCAGCTCCATCAGACTCTGCGACTTTTCCTCGGTCATTTTTTGCTGTGGAATATACAGCAATCGCGGATGATATGAAGATGATAATAAGGTTTTTGAAATAGGTTTTTTAAGCTCGTGGTCAAAGATACATAATAAAAATAACGATGCGGGTATGTATAGGGGATCTATATGCAACTCTTTTACGGCACCTGTCTGAAGTAACATAGAAACAAAAATTAATAGCCTGTTTCAACAAATTAAATTCTACAGAGTTTTAAATTATTAAAATATGATTGTAGTAAATTAACAGAACTCTTAATCGATATATCCAGACGTAAGCGATAATTTTGTTCGAATATCTTATAAAGTTTGTAAGTGTAATTATAAAGAAGATATACCAATTGGGCACTCGTGTTTTCCAATGTCAAGAGATTATCATCTTGGTTTTCCACCAGAGCCGTTCTCGCGGCTAATAATGTCTCGTATCGGTTGAAAATTTCGGCGATCGATTGGAACTCGTTTGTATCAACAACCTTCTCCAGGTATTCCTGAAACGGCTTGTACTTGTCGACTTCGCTTTGCATTTTACTGCAAGCTGACTCCAAATGTTCCAAACTTTTTTCGAATTCTGCAATCTGAAATTTACGTACAAATGTATCTTATGTGAAGAATTCTCTGAGAAATCGGCTCTTAGACGTTAAAAAACCTAAAAGAAATTTGAAGGCACATTTTTGCAACCGTATTTTCTTGTTCTACGTGTCATACCTACATATAATTAACGAGAAAAATGTCGAAATCCCATGAAAATTGTCCGATATTACTACCAATTGAGTGTAATATTAATGGGTAAAATCGGGTATAAATACTCAATATTTGAGTTTTTTTCTTACGGCTATACTCAAAAAGTGTAAAAATTATAATACTGTATTAAAAGCATACCGAAAACTACTCGCAATGAAGCTCTATATCCATATTAATAGTGTATCAATGACGTCCGCTATGTGCGCGGCTTTTATTTTTAATTTTTAATTTAAAAAAAAAAAAAAAAAAAAAAACGTTATTGTATGTACATTATTACCTCAGCCTCGCGTATCTTCTGTCGCTCCTTCTCGTCGTGGATTTTGCGCTCGGCGCGTTCACGTTTCTCGCGGTTCTCGCGAACGAACTCGTCGAACTTGACGAAGGCGTTGCGCAGGCTCGTTTCCCGGTCGCGCAGCTCGCGCCACAGCTGATCAGCGTGGGCGCGACGGGCTTGGTACTCGAGACGCTTCGCCGCCAACTCCGCGTCCGCGGTAAGCAGCTCGCGGCGCACGCGCATCAGCTCGATCGTCGGCTCGCCTCGCACTACGTCCCATTCCGGATAGTGTCTGTCAAAAATGAAGAAAAGATGCTGTGAGTTTAGGGATGATGCGTACCAATTCGAAGTCTGCATTCGGAAGATAGCAATTCGGAATTCGCATCGAGAATTTATGAGTATCGACTTCGTTTAATTAAATTTACGTTAAAGTTGACTTGTAATCAGATTTATAATAGGGGTATTATCTAAAAGTACCTGAAACGTGCAATTTATTGTATATTTTTTTTATGAAAAAATACATTTCTCATAAATACTTAAAAAACCGTTTTTATACTATTGTATGGCCTCATATACTGACACAGACGTATCATTCCTTATTCGATTATTACATCCGAAAGGACATTAGCACTATTTCCAAGAGTTAAACTTCAATGTAAAACGCTCTATTGTATTCTTGAATTGACACCTGTACGAAACAAGTTCTGAGTTACTACTTTTATCAAGTGGAATCTGAATTAATTTACTAATCTGATGATTTATTGTTGTAAAGCCATGTATATACTTATACAAACTCTGTAGCTTCTAAAATTATATTCTCATGTTTATATCATAAGTACTAAAATAATTATTATTATTTTAAAAAATATACTATTTTTAAATGCATTTTAGAAACGAAAACGTTTACTGATATATTATTATATTACCAATTATCAATTTCCAATGATATTAGGAATAAACAAATTAATTAGGTACAAAAAAACTGCAAACTAAATTTGCGAGAATAAATGTTGCATTATACCGGTACAACATTCCAATCATATAGCTATATACTAAACAATGTTTTCGAATACTGCTATCATAACCTTTTATCACTGATTGTGATCAAAACTTAAACTTAATTGTTTGTATCGAAATATCGGCTACTCTAATTTCAAACACACAAACTTCTCATTCTCCGCTTCCTCATTTCAATCATCAAAAATATACCTCCACTTTGAATCGTGCTCGCGCGCCCGCGAACCAAATTTAAACGCACAGTACCATCCTCACCACGCGAAAATCCCCCTCCGTCCAATCTCTAGCGCTCACTTCACCCTAGTTCCAATCCAGCCGTCACGTTGGCAGCGCTCGCGTACTGCGCGCAAATATAGCCGCATGTGGTGGCACCGCACGAACCGGGTGCAGGTCATAACGGGCACCGTGCTTCGCGTGTTTTTTCGCGGTATCACCTACAAACCCCCGTAACAGACGCGAGGGCGCGAATCTGTCGGATTCTGAGAAACCAGCGCTTCTATACCCCACTACACCGCCCCGCGCGTACTATATACACAAACGAGAGTGAGAGAGAGCGCGCGCGCTTATTGGCAGTAGCATCTGAAAGGACCGGCACATCCGCACACAGTCGTTTGGCAGACAATGAGCGAGGCGCTGAACTTGAGCGGTCGCGAGCTCTCGTTGATTCGGATGCAAAGACTTCACACCCTCAAACAGGCAATTCACGTGCAAGGTATGGAGATCGAGCGCGAGATCGTCATGAGCCAGGGGAGTAGCGTAGCCAGCAGTGCTGGGACCAGCTTGCTGGGACAGGACAGCAGTCCAAGCACTTCCACACCCGCGAGGGTCATCGACGTGCAGAAGAGCAACAGTGCCATCCAGGGGGTCAAACGACGAGGTAAGGCAGAATTATGTTCGCTTTTGTCTTATATCTAAGTGCACTTATATCTTTGACTTTTCGAGGGGTGTAAACATCGTTTTTGCGTTGCGCGCGCGCGCACGCGTTGTGCGAAGTTGCTCGGTAAAGGGAATTTTGACGTTCGAGGGTGGGAAACGTGCTGCGCGTGTAAACGAATTCGGTGTAGATCCTGGAATGCGGGTGGGATTAGATGGAAATTTTTGAGTTGCAAGTTTTTTCATTGGGTTCGGTTTGTTATTTTGTAACACTGGATCTTCATTTTCTCTACAGAAGCATATTGTCAATTTTGTAGATGTAAATTTTCACATTACTTTTGGTAGTAAATATAAAGGATTGAATAAACGAACGTGTGTGTTTAAAAATATGTTAATATAATTAACATACTTTTTTTTTTTTAATCAACAAGCATCATTAGTAATGTCATCTAATTTGGTTTTTAGTTATGTTTCCCGATGAGGATGAATGTCCAAGTCTATCTAAGTATAGTAAACTAACGGCTGCCCAGAAGATTGTGAAGAATAAGACTCAAAAGTTATCAGATACATCCTCCAGCTCTTGTAAGTTCATTTCTTATTACTCTTTAGCAGCTAATTTCTTTTAAAGCAAATTTAAAAACTTTGAACATTTTGTTTTTAATTCCTATTTCAATTGGCTCTTATTTTTTTAAATAATTAAATATTATCAACTTTTAGCAAGTTCAGAAGATTTGTCAGACGATTCTTCTCTCGGTGAGGATAAACATCAAGAAATTGACCAAACTTCACTTGCCAAAAATGATGTGCAGGAAAATCATTGCCCATCTAATGGTAACATTTATATTACATTATTACTTATTTATTGATTTTAGTTATTTATTATTAGAACATAATAAAGTGGTAAAAATTAATTTTTCACCATAACCTGGCCAAAAGTGCCACTTGTGCGCCTGGATGAATAATGCGAATGTGGTATTTTAGACCTGGGTATGGTGAAAAATAGTATACGCTCTAAGGGAGTAAAATTGACTTGCTCATATCTCGTGTTTGTTTTTTAATTTCTTTCTAATTAATCCTTTTGTATAAAGGTTCATTAGATTGTTATAGAAAATAATTAAATTTTTTTATAGTAAAAAGTACATTTCTATTGATAAATCATATTTATCTATTTACACATTTATTTCATCTGATCAATAAATAAATATAACTTGCAGTATTATTGTGTTCTTTCTACAATTTTGATGCCAATAATTTTTTAATTATTTATTCATGGTTTAGGGAGTAACATCAAATAAATAAGAAACATATGATTAATGTAGTAATTCATTATTAGAATATAATTTCATTTTCAATTAATCCTTTTTTAATCAAAACTTTTTAATTAATCTGATAATTTTGTCCATGTTAATGTAGGAACCATCATTGTACAAACTGAGAAAAAAGAAATGGAAATTCCAGTTGCAAATGAAGTAATTATACCTGGTAAATAATTATTTATTACTTATACAATACTAACTTATAGTATTATTTTAAAAATATTAATTTGTTATATTTTTATTTTTAGATAATTCGTACATTATTCAATCTACTATGAATGGTATTACAAAATTATTACTTCATCATGCAATCAACATAATTTTTGAGAATAAATATCTAATTTCAGTTTAATTTCTTTTTCCAGGTGAATGTAAAGAACAAGTTCACCAACAAAATTTATTAGCCAATATTGAGTTTGAAGAGCCTGATGTAGATGGTACACAGTTACCTACAGATAGAAAGAAAGAGTTTGATTTGAAAAAAAGTAATTTGAATGACATCACAACTCAATCAACATCTGAAAATACAGTTCAAATTTATAACAGTACACCACAGAATTTGCCCTGTGAATATCAAGTTATTCAATCTTATCAGACACCTAGTACATCTGGTAAGAAAATTAGAAATATTTATTTTTAATTTAACGTATTAATATTTAACAATCCTAAATTGTTTTAGCTTGTGAAGTAGAACAAACTTGTGAAGAAGTGAGAGACAATTCGGGTAATTATTATTATTTGTAAGATAACTAAAATTCTTTCAAATCATTGCATTACTTAATACATACAATAATGTTTTAGGAATAAGTTTAGTTCAACTAGTGCTAAGCTTAAAACAGGATATTCAAGAACTAACAAGAAAAATAGAAAAACAGGAAAATATATTGGGCACTGTTGTTCAGGCCAATGAAATTTATTTAGCACCATTATTTGCTCCAAGTTTTCCAGAAAGATACAACTTAAAGATACCATTTACAAGAATGGCAGAGTTTGAGAGATTTAATCGAGAGTTAACTAGAAATATAAGGTTCTGCAATGAATTTGTAAGTTTTTCACAAATTTTAATATAATACTGTATACAAAATAAATGTCCAGAAAAAACTTATGTTTCCATGAAATTTTTAGATTGCAAGTTTATGTTCTTACATTGACAATAACGTATCTCTTGCGAAAAATATATTGAATATGGTAAGAACTTATATGACAAAAGAATTGGCTGGGTTGTTCACAGCCTCAAAACCAACAGGGAATAAGATGGTACTTAAAGAAACTCTGTTCTGTAAATGTTTATTACGTAAGTTTTACAAAAAATCAAATTTAAATACTTAAGAATAATTATTAATGTTTCATCTAAAAAAAATTCTTTTTATATTATTACAGAGGCTACTAAAATGACTTTGAGAAATGGATTGTTACCATTAGAACATGAAAAGGCTTTTATGAAAAATTTAAGTGTAGTAATTGGTGGGTCTAAAGGTTGGCATACTAATGATGAAGAGAGAAGAAATAACGATCAAGAATAATTTTCAAATGAACAATTTTGACTAAAATCCAATATTTTCGAATATCTTGTTTATTTACAATGAAATGATTCATCTAAGAAGAGTAAATGACATGCTCACTTTTTATGTCATACTGTATAATATTTAGATTAATTTAAAATTTAATGTTTAAAATTTGAAAAAATTTATGAGTATGCTGTAAGAATGTTTATATTGCATTTTATTAAATTTATTATCTAATGTTAAAATAATCTTGCAATTTAGCTGTTGAATGTACAGATATTTACATAACTGCATAATTGAAATACCGTCTAACCTTAATTTTGGCAATAAAAAATATTTATGTATATATATCTATTACTACCTGTTTTAAATGAATAAATAGTAAGTTTTCATTTTTATTAACAATGAATTATAAAATACAATGACCTACAGATTTTAGTATTATAAGATAAATCCAACCTTTTAAATACTGTTGCAAAATAAAACATTTCTAAGATTGTAAAAAAGTATAATTTTTTACTTTGTATACCCATTAAAATTTAGTGGTACACACTTCTTACATTACGGGTATGTATTATACTAAAAAAAAAGTTACTTGATATGATAAATAAAAAGAATTTTATATTAATACCGTAATTTTTTTAAAGTTCATAAAAATTTTCATGAAAAATGGGTTTATTAATTAATTCGCTTCCATTTGGAATAACTAGTTTATTAATTTTATTTAATAACAATTACAATTTTTGTCTTAAACATTCATCAATAATAATACCTACATTTCGTGTTTCCGTAATCAAATAATTAGCGTAACAGGCATTTTTTCTATTTGTGCATATAGATATTTACATTACTGTGAAGACCTTATTCTGACCTTTAATTTGAAATTTCAGTAACGTAAACAATTTGTTTTATAAAACTATAAAAATATTTAGTTAATATTTAGAAATTAATTAATCCTTGAATTGCTGCAATAAGCTGTTACGTTTTAAAAAAAGGAACATTAAGATTTTGAAGTTAAATGTTATCCTTGTTCTGTTTTGCTCCCTGATTTTCCCTAGTTATATATATATATATCTAGAGTATAAATTTCTTTGAACATATAGGTGCCTACTACTGTTTCGTAAACAAAGGAATTTACGGCGAAGTTCGTGCCGCAAGTGCAACAAGTAAGTAACGCTTAGGGTAAACTTATCTACATTATATTAATAAATAATATGACTGATAGATAAAACATTTATTTATATTCTATGATTAAGTTTTATTAGTAATAAATAAACAATTGTTTTACCTGTTTACGTTTTAATAGAAAATTAGACACTTTCAAAAGTGCTTGACGATTTGATGTTTTAAGTTGAAGGTATGTATATATATTATATAGTTTGTCGTCAATTGGTACATTGATAAAATAAATTAGTATACATTAGATGTGGACTTGTTTAAAAGAAATTTATGAGTGCAATGTTCTTGTAGTATTAGAGTAAAATGGCTACTAAAACAAGTCAAAAGGTCAATGGTACGGATTCATCCGTTTCAGAAGAATCTAATCAAAATGCAGATCCTCTGTATCAGGAAAGAGAATTAATACGTGAAGCTCTAGGACGTATTGAAATTTGGGGTTTTTTGACAGAAGCAGAAAGAAAAAAGAATGTAAAAGATTCTGTTGAATACAGAAAAAAAGGAAATGACATGTATAAAAGTAGTGTACATGATGCAGATAAACATCAAAGAATATTAGAACTATATACGCAAAGTATTGCTTTAGCTCCAAATAATTCTGAAGAATTGGCCTTTGGTTATGGGAACAGATCAGCATTGTTATTACATCTGAAGAAGTATCGAGAATGTTTAAAAGATTGTGACCAAGCATTAAACATAACATCATCTAGTGTTTTAATAATTAAACTTCTGTGTCGCAAAGCTGAATGCTTGAAATCATTGAAAGATTCATCGGCACTGACTTTATGTGAAGATTCATTGGATTTAATTTCTCAGCTTGAAATGGATGCAGTAATAAAAAATGAATATACAACAAAGTTAAACAATATTAAAACATCTCTCAAAAATTTTGAACGAAATAACTCAAAAATTTCCGAAGAATGTGAGGAATTACCATACTTTATAAGACAGAAAGAAGCACCCTGTGCTTCTGAAGCTGTTGCCATAAGGTACAATGAAGAGTGGGGTCGACATATTGTAGCTACCAGAAGAATTGAGCCTGGAGAAATTATTGCAATTGAAGAACCTTATTATACATTTATTTATCCAAATGGAATGTATCTGTATTGTTCATACTGTGCACAACTTGCTTGGTCATCTATTCCATGTAAACATTGTATTTATGGTATATACTGTTCAGAGAAATGTAAAAATGATGCTTGGAAGCAATATCACAAATTTGAATGTCAAATATATCCATATTTGTGGGATATTGATAAAGACTTAAAAGCTAATACAGCTAGTCTTAGATTTCTATTTATGGCTGTTCACGACATTGGCGGTATTAAAGAAATGGAAAAAGAGATAATGGAAATTGCAAAAAACAATGGTATAGAGATTTAAACTTCTTCACATATTTATACAAGTAGAAATGTTTTAAAACAATTAAACATAAGTA
This sequence comes from Torymus auratus, assembly GCA_900474315.1. Lineage (NCBI taxonomy): Eukaryota > Metazoa > Arthropoda > Insecta > Hymenoptera > Torymidae > Torymus > Torymus auratus. The sequence continues at coordinate 32,507 of UXGD01000566.1, read as the reverse complement.
TTTTTCACATAATAAATTTTTTTTTTATGTATTTTAATATTACAGATGCTAGAACAAAAGGTTTTTCTGATGGAATTTTTCATAGTAATAAGTTTAGAAGTATGTTTAGTCTTCAACATTGTCTTAATGAAATAGATATTATGACAAGGAATCAAATGGCTAATAGTGCAGCAATAGCCTTATATTTATTAGCAAGAAAAACTTCTTTTTTTGGTCAAAGAAACGTTTTATATGCGATTGATTTGCTTTTGATGAAAGACACATGGTTCATTGGAGCTCTATTATTGAGAATTTTTGGTATCATCCCTCGTAATAGTTTAAGTGTAAGAAAAAAATGTTAGATCCATAAATTTATAAGTTTTTATTTAAAAAATTGTAAAATTATAATCTGTCACTTTTAGTTTATGGTGCATCATGAAGTTAATAGAATCCAATGTTTTGGTATCATTGAAAGCCCATTTTGCAGTCTTTTTAATCATAGTTGTGCTCCAAATGTACAAGTTTTCAAAACAAAAAACAATGAAGTGTTTGTTTATGCTAAACATCCTATAGAAGAAGGACAACAGGTATGTATATATATTTACCGACTTTTTATTTAATTCATGATGTAATATCAGTTATTATTTTTTATTTCACATACATCTTCATTCTGTTTCTAGCTATTTCGCACTTATTTTAACGACTTTTTAGATGAGCCTAAAGAAGCACGCCAAGAGAAATTACTAGAGTTTCATTTCTTTGAATGTAATTGTTTACCTTGCAAAGAAAATTGGTCACACATATGTCTACCACATGTGGAGGTAAAAATATAAACTCTGGATTGTATTTGTTTATGATAAAATTTAACGGTTTAATTTATTGTTTATTTTGTTTTCCTGTATAGGATGCAGTAGGAAGTGAAGAAAGTCGTAAAATTTTTCAAGATTTAATACTTGAGAAGTCTGTTGAAAAATTTTTTGATGATACGCTTTGTTTAAAGAGTAGGTACCAACCAGAATTGATAAAAGAACTTTCAGAAATTCTCAAACGGTATGCTGAAAAATCATTAGTTTATACTGAGGATTATGAACATTTTGTGGAGTATATGCACAGAGTATACTGTAGATCTTTTGGCTCTTGGCATATGATTCCAGATTCATGTAACAGCATCCAATAATTTCTGTTGTAATAATCTTATAATCTCTTTTACCTATTCTATGTTATAAACTTAAACTATACAAAAATGTATTAAAATAATTTATTGCATAAAACTGTTCACAATCAAGTTTTTTTTTTTTTTTTAGAAGAACAAATAAACGATTTTTTTTTTTTTTTTTTTTTTCCAATTTGACTATATACAACAAAACGTAAAGAAATTGCACATATATATAGAAACGTTTAATTAATAGTAAATGGTAATATTTGGTTCTTAAGTAAGCTTCATGTTTCTGTAAATCTAACTAATATTCAAGTTAAATAATACTTGATTTTACATAAGTAATCAGACATACTTTATAGTGCTCTGTTCCTCCTTTTTGGATTGAAAATACTCCGCAATAGCTTTGTCCGCCGGTACCGGTGGCCTTTTCTTTAATACCATTTTCCTTTTGTCTATCGTTGGTGACATTTCTTGTTTAAAAAAATGATAGAAATACCAAAAATGTAACCTCGCCTGTTTATCAAGTAATTAGCTAACACACCATTTAACGCAAGCTCAGCGCAGCGACGTGAATCTTCGATTAAACAAATCGTTTAAACTTCAGGCTAACCATACCTGAGTTCACGAAAAACCCCATAAATATGAAACAATTAGATGTAATATGCATTTTTCGCAGCTAATTTTTTTTTTTAATTTTTAATTAAGTATTGCAAAATTAGTAATTTGTTACATGCAGTAAAAACAATTAGAATCTCAATTTATAAAGAAATACGTAAAGTTCTATTATTTTAACAAATGAACAATAAGTAACAGCAAAAAAATACAGTATAAAATACTTTATCAAAATTAAAAAAATTAATTTTAAAAATAAAATGATTATTTAAAAAAAAGTATACTTAACATTGAATTATAATATATATTTACTTTTACAGCTATACTTAATACAACGTATACTTCCGAAAACTCCAAAATATTTGTTTCAAAAACCTGAAATAAAGCTAACAGCCAAAAATATAAAATACAACAATCACAAAACATTATTATCAATTATTTGATAACATAATGCTATAAAGTATTCATAACCCTAGGGACTTTAGGCCAAAATAACCGCACGGGCAACCCTATATATATATATATGTTATCGTCTGGAAAATGGCTTCCTTCCGCGACCTGTGCAATCTACAACAGTAGCCATACTATTCGCGAAAAGAAACCGATGCTGCCGTCTAGTAGTAATCCCCTGGACTCAGTACCTACATAATCGCCACGCGCGACGCTAGCTTCGTTCTTTTCCTGCTCTGCTGTACCTACTCTGCAATGCGTTCGCGCTAATGTAAATACGCCGCAGACACTGCCTGTCTGTGGGGGTGCTTGCACTTGCACGTGTGTGTGCACGCATGGTGTACATACAATACATCATACATACATAGGTATAATAAGAGAGGTGGCGTACGTGACGCGCCGCCGCTTCTGGGTACTGCAGCTCCGAACGTATAGCGGAGCAGAGCTGCTGTGCTACTACTACCGCTGCGAGAGTTTAGAGAGAGAGGAGCGGAGCCAACCAGCCAGCCAGAGCCAGTGGCGGCAGTGCGCGGACGACGAGATCGATGAGTATCCGGTAATGTACGCCCGCGACGGCGTGTCCGCAATGGCCGACGAGGCTAAGCCCGCTGCTGCGCCCCAGCCGCCCAGGCGACAATTGGTAAACTTAAAGAAGCTCTGCTGCCCGTTAATTATAACTTTATTATGTGCGCCCACGCCTGCGGCCAAACCGAACGCTGAATGAAATGTGTGTCTCGCCCGTGGCCGCGCTCGCGCGCGTGCATGTGCCTTGGAGGATATTTGGTGTTCGCAAGGGGGTTGCCGCCTTGAGGAGGCTGTACAATATAGTTCAGACACTCCGGCTTGCTTCTTTTCTTTTCTTTCTCTCCTTGCCTCTCTGCTCGGCTCCTTGTTCTCGCGCGTCGAAGGTTGCGGCGCGGGAGCACGATATATAGCGCACTTTTACTTTTCCTTTTCGCGCGCATTGCGGCATGTACTTACATGATGTTTTTCTCTTTTTTGCGTGACCCCGCGGTTTTCTTTTGTCTACCTATTCCTATGCCCTATCTGCGGCTCCCCGGGAACAATGTTTACAAGCGCGATTGTCGACCCGGTGTTGATCGCGTGCCGCCGGATTCCGTCGGCTATAATATGCCTTTGTCGTGTTCACCACGCGGTTGCTGTTATTACATTCTATAAGGTTTTTTTGCTTATTGTCACAGACGTTAATTGCATGCATGCTTGTGGTTGAGATGTTTAGTTTGCTGATGTCAAAATAGGACTTTGTTTAGCATAGAGAATCACGGGGAGCTTGTAAATTTGGGCTTGAGGTTTGTTTTGATTCTGTCCGCGCTTTCACTGTTATGCTCTATAGGGTTGTAAAAGGTCGCTGTCACAGTTCTTTGTTGTTTATGACAGGTGAAAAAACGACGCATACGTCGACATACGGAAGAATTGCATTTGGTAAGGTGCATCTCTTTTTTCCGCGGAACAATTCGCATGATCATACATCTTTTGGGTGTAATTCAGAATTTTCGTGAATAACCGATAAATTCCCTTCATATTGCAATTTCCGAAGATGTTTCAATTGCATTTGTGCACACTGGTACCGAATTTCGTCCCGATCGCCGTAGTTTAACGACGCGCGCATGACAAAACTACTCAAATTTCAATATCTCCCGCGCGATCGGGAGTACGTCAGAATTACGAACGATCGTATATAGCACGTGCCGCCAAAAAAAGAATAACTACGTTTTGTTGAATGGCATTTTATTAATGCAAAAAAACTAATTTTTTCATTTTTATTGCAGAGAGAAAGGACTAGAAAATTTTATACAGATGACTGGGCCTTCGGAGATGAAGACTTTGAAGGGAGGAGAGGCTTTCAATTGGAAGAAAAGATTGAAAGCGAAAGATACAATCTTAATAATTTCAATGGCTTGTTCCGTGAGATGACTGGTCCAGAACTAACTGTAGCGTTTCTACAGAAGCATGGACTTGGCATTCCCCTTTTGGTAAGAGAAAAAACTGGACTGGGCTTGAGAGTACCTAGTACAAATTTTACTGTCAGCGATGTGAGAACATGTGTTGGTATGTTGACAGATTTTTTATTGTAAGATATTCTTTGATTTTTATATAACAATTAATACTTGTGTGAATTTATCAGGCTCAAAAAGGATACTTGACGTCATGGATGTTAATACTCAGAAAAATGAAGATATGACAATGAAAGAATGGCAGAAATACTATGAGGATGAGAAGAAAGACCGTCTATTAAATGTGATCTCACTGGAGTTTAGTCACACTAAACTAGAAAACTATGTACAATCTCCTACAATTGTAAGACAAATTGATTGGGTTGATGTAGTATGGCCAAAACATCTGAAAGAAGCTCAAGTTGAATCAACCAATTTGCTTGAGGACATGATGTACCCAAAGGTACAAAAGTATTGTTTAATGTCAGTGAAAGGTTGTTATACAGATTTCCACGTTGACTTTGGCGGTACAAGTGTTTGGTACCATATTTTGAAAGGAGGAAAAATCTTTTGGCTTATTCCTCCCACTGAAAAGAATTTAACCCTGTATCAAGAATGGGTTTTGAGTGGCAAACAATCAGACATTTTTTTTGGAGATATGGTAGAAAAATGTGGCAGAATAACGTTACATGCTGGAATGACTTTGTTCATTCCAACAGGATGGATGCATGCAGTATACACACCACATGATTCTCTTGTTTTTGGAGGTAATTTTTTGCACAGTTTCGGAATTGACAAGCAACTTAGAGTAGCACAAGTAGAAGAAGCAACAAAGGTACCTCATAAATTTCGGTATCCATTCTTCACAGAAATGCTCTGGTAGGTGAAAAATTTATATTACACTATTTTTAGAGTATAGTTATAAAGAATATTATAAATAGTTGCATGAACAAATTAAATAAAGTAAGACTAATCAATTACTAAAATTTTCAGGTATGTCCTTGAAAGATATGTTCATGTCCTCTTGGGTCGTAGTCATTTAGACATAACTCAAACACAAAGTCAACATATTGTTCCCCAAAATTTGAAGCATGTACATTTAACCCCTCTCGAACTCCATGGATTAAAATCTATTGTTATGTATTTACATTCTCTTCCATCAACAAAGAAAAATGTACCTGAATTAATCAGGGATCCAGTAGCTTTGATCCATGATGTCCGCTGTCTTGTTGAACAGCATAGACATGATAGCCCAGAATCAGCTGTCACTGGAGCTCCAGTTCTTCCTCCACCTCCTGCTTTAACAATTGCTGACAGAGAAAAATTGAGTTTTCCTAGGAAAAAGCTCATTAGGCCTCCTTTACACGAAAAACCAGATACTAAATCGTCATGTCCTCGCAGACGCAGAACTCGATGTAAAAAGTGTGAGGCATGTACAAGGACAGATTGTGGAGAGTGTGTTTACTGTCAGGACATGGTTAAATTTGGCGGTACTGGGCGTGCTAAACAGACGTGTTTAATGCGACAGTGTTTGAGGCCAATGCTTCCAGTAACTGCAGCATGCAAATTCTGTAGCTTAGATGGCTGGGGTCAGCCACCAGCTCCTTTGATGGGAAAACAAGCACCAACATCTCCTTCAAGTCTGATGGAGTGTTCTATTTGTTATGATATTGTGCATCCACAGTGCACTGGACGTAATATTGAAGGAATTGTAGTCAGTGATGATTTACCTAATAGTTGGGAATGCCCTGAGTGCTGTGAAAGTGGTAGAAATTTAGATGCAAAACCAAGGCAACCTAAAGCAAGAGCAAGGAAATTTTCATTGTCAAATGCTACTTCATCCATTAATGAACCTGACTCAGAAAAAGCAATGGCACCTAGTAAAAAACTAAAGTCTGAATTGAATGAGGTATTTAAAACTTTTACTTTATCATGTATTTAATTTGCAAAAAACTCGTAAATTGTAAAACACAATGAACTTCAATATTAAGTAATCTTTAATGAACAAAACCATAATTTGTACATTTTTTAGAGTTGGAGTGATCAAGAGGTAGCAGAAGGCCATCAAAGATCAATTTCCCAGAATCAATTAACAACTCAAACAATCAATAGAAATATAAATAATGTAAAGAAGCAATTTGTACCTGTGCGACCCGTGCAAGCTGTCCCAATTCACCGCTCAAACGACTCACACGAACAACCGTATGTTTATAATAAAACAATCGTTGTATCGGTGTTTAAATATTTATCCAAAAAGGACCTTGCAACTTGTGCCTCTGTGTGTAGGAATTGGGCGCGGTATAGTGTCGATCCTAATTTGTGGCGAACAATCGATCTATCAAACAACATTTTAACAGCCGCACATCTATCTGGTATTATTAGAAGGCAACCAGAAACACTCATTCTTAATTGGACAAATATAGCTAAAAGACAGTTAGCTTGGCTACTCAGTCGTTTGTCTCAACTTCGAAATTTGTCACTCAAAGGTTGCAATTGGACTGGGGTATGTGCTTTGAACACATATGCCTGCCCTCCATTAGCATCTCTTGATTTAAGTTTGGTCTCAGGTAAAATATAATAATAATTATAATCTCATGTAGTATTCTTAGTGACATAGCCTAATACTATTAAGTAAAAAGTTTTTAAATTTAAGGCTTGTTATTGAATACTTAGGACATAAATTTAGAAAAAATTTATTTTAGTAAGAATAGAGAAATAAAGAAATTAATGATGAAAACATTAAGAATATATTTTCTTTTTATTTTAGGGCTAAATGATTCAAGTCTCCGAGAAATTCTCAGTCCTCCAAATGACTTCAGGCCAGGTTTGGTTGATAAAACTTCACGATTGAAATATCTACGGAGTCTATCTCTCAGTGGATGTGACGTATCTGACATTGCTCTGCGATATATTGCCCAGCATCTTTCGAATGTTGAAACCCTTAATCTGGCATCGTGTACGAGAATAACAGACGCAGGAGTGGCTCAACTCACATCACCGCCCGCGGCTACTGTCACAACCCTCGTGAATTTGAATCTAACTGGGTGCCGACTAATCACCGAACTAAGTTTAGACTATTTGCTAAAATGTCAAGCTCTAAAATATTTAGATTTAAGAAATACGACGCAAATATCTTCGCAAAAAGTGGCGATATTCACAACGAATTCTAACGTTAGCTCGCTTTTTCTGGACGCTAGATCTTCGGATGATGAGAGTAGATGCGAAACGACGTGAGGTACATGATTTCAAGAAGTCTGGTCATAGCTTTTATCGAAGCAACTATTTACAAAAAAATAATCGCTAACCTGTAGCGAAGTTTAAAGAGAGAATAAAACTGCAAGTGAAAGAAAAATTTGTAGAAATTTACAAAGGTTTTGTTAGGGCTACATGAAGTTTACTCGGGGAACGAGAAATTCTCGTTGAAGGCGTTCTTATGAAACTCGTGCAGAACAACCAATGTCTTGTTACAATAAGTTTGTTTTTTATGTATACTAAAATCGTAGGTGACTTCTGTTTATGTGATTGGCGACTTGGATTTTAAAATGATTTTTAAAGCTGAGTTACGTATACTAATAGTTCCTAATATAATATAAAAAGGTTTCATAAAAGTGTAATTATAGGTTTTTCGCCATCCCGAATAAACTGTAAGTGAATTTCGATATTCAATATTTGGAAGAATGATATGAAATCGTACCGACCGTCGTTTTTTAAATCTAGTACATCAAAGTTTGATGTAAAGATTACTTTTAATTGTTATAAAAACATTAATTTCAATATTTTTTTATGGAATTATCGATGTAATTATTTATTTTAAGTGAGAAATCAAGTATTGTAAAAATATAGCGTCAGTTATAAGGGTTAAAAGTGAAAAATCAACGTGTAACAAAGTAAATATCGTGATTGGCAGCAACGTGCAATGTTTTATACGAAACAAATAACTTTCTTCACGTCTACGTACGTAACTGCTTATAATGTAAAAAAAGAGAACAAAATAAAGTCATCCAAGATGTTATTTTATATTGTTTAACAAAAAATTTTATTATAGTAAAGAAAATGCACAGAAATAGAAATAAGTTGATTAACAAATTTAAGATCATAAAGTACTACAACATATTCTTATAATATATGAAATAAACTTCATTCTTGGAAGGCATTATTTTTTTTTTCACTGATTACAATATTATGAGATAATATTAATTTTCATATTGTTTTATTCATATCGTGTAATTATAAAAAACTAGCATAAATTTAGTTCTTAAAATGAAACTTTTGTTTTTTGAATGTGTATAATGTTTTAACAAGTTAATTGTAATATATTTAGAAATTAAGACATAACTGAAATGGAAAACAGTATTTTTTTCTTAAATAATATTTAAGATACAAACATAATCTAGAAAACCATTGTGAATAATATATTTTATTTTAAAAAATTGCTAAAATATCACGTAAGTGGATAAAATATATTTGATGCATGACTATATACAATGGAATTATGCAATTTTTTTAGTTTGAATATTATAAATTTGTTTACCTATCTATAATTTTTTTTCTATCATAATCTTTACGATTTATCTTTAGAATATTCGTCTCCAACATGTACGGCCTTTGCTAAATTTTTTTCTGATTTCATTCTTTCTAATATTAATTCAGCAATTGACTTCTGTGTTCGTCTTTGTAATTTTTGTAATTTTTTTTCTGCGTTCCGTTTTAAATCCCAATCAGGTTTCCTTGGAGCAAGATTAGTTATATCCTGTTAAAAAAAAATATGCATACTGTCAGTTTTCCTTCTTGAATTAAAAATTGTAAGTATTCATTGTATATTTTAAATTTAAAAATTCAGGACTGTTTACATTTTTTTTTTTTTTTTTTTAATTATACTAATCAACAAACCAATATAGAAAGATTAAAAATACATGTCTCGTACATCATTAGTTTAATATATTTTCATTATCTTTTCAACTTGAACATAATTTGCAATTGAAATCTTACCAATTCTTCAATAACTGGTTTGACTGCAGCAGCTTGCAACTGATCTTGTATTTCACTTTCTACATCACCAGGTTTAGCATCACCTACACTATTTGCTCTTAACGTTTCATCTTGTGGTTTGTAACTCCTAAATTTTGGCCTGCAATTTTAAAAGTTATTCATACTAAGTAAATAAATATTAGAACATGTTAAACATAAATAAACTACAACTTAATTATAAAACACAGTGATTTGATTTTAATAAACTCTTACGCTGGAAGTTTGGCAGTATTATTTTTATCTTGTAAGGTTTCATCAATTTTTTTCTTGGAACTTTGACTGGCAACTCTTTCCTTTCTCTTCAATGCCTCTTCGAGGAGAGTTCCTATTTTTTCTTCCTCAACCATTTTTAATATTACCATCTGAATAACCTTATCGTAAATAAATAAAACTTAATTATTATAACCTGTCTCCGTGCTGAACCGTGCTCCGATTTAGGGAGATGTATAATCAAGGCATGAACATATATAACAGCGACCGCACGTAGTCACTGCGCCATCTGTCTTTCCCTCTTGCTCAATTCTCAAGGTCACCACACGTTATTTTACAGATGGCGTGTTAAATGTTCACCGCCGCACGTCTACCATTTAAATATCAACCAATCCAAGTCATGGTCTACAAGAATGGCCAACCCGCGATAAGACAAAACAGCACATGCGCTGTATTCTAGAATAGATCGCAGCGCTGCCGCACACTACATACAAGCATTTTTATTAATTTAAATTTACTTAAAAATCTAAAATTATTCATATCTCAGTTTTCCCACGTGTAACAGATGCTAAGGATTACTTTTAAACCAGTTTTATGAATTTGGATATATAAATAAACTTGTATTTTGTAGAGAAAAATCAAACGTTCAGTAGTCATTACAGTAACATGCTGCCGAATTTTCTATACAAAATTCAAACATTATTGAAGACGTAGCCTCTAGAGCTTATACCTCTTATACAAAAAAAAACAATGTTATTGTGAATTAGTGATGCAAGATTATTGATTACTAGTTTCAAATTGACAAGAATAGATTAACGAGCAATAATGAAGTTTTAAGTAACATTCGATTTGATTCTGTTTTAGAAGAAAGCTGCCCTAACAATTTTAGTCGCTTCTAGGTAATCGTGCTTTGAAAATAACCTGAAAGTGATTCTCCATGTAAAGATTTCATTAAAAAATTTAAAATATAAGAACTACAATTATGTGGTCTTCAAAGATGTTAAACATTTTTAAACTACCAAAGAATAAGATTTCACAAACTCCCATTGTTCTTTCACTGTCAAGGTGCTCTGGAACGTTTAAAAAAGATGAACCGTCTCCTACTGATGAACAACAAAGAATAATTGGCGAGACATGGAGAGAGGCTGTTGGAAAGATTACAAGAAAACCACTTCTTCCTATAAATCCAGAAAGTAAGATTTTCACATTTTTTCACACAGATATTGAAATGCATCCTACAGGGATTAGAAAATTCTTGAGAAAGAAGATTGTTAAAAATCAAAAACAGGCACAAGCCTTTATTTCTGCTCGACACGACATCTTAGGAAGTGACTTAGGAGCTGCACAATTTCTCATTTACCAGGGAGGTAAAGTGAGATTTCAAGGATTTGATAGGTGGTTTCATTTGAATGAAGATAAATCAACTGTCGATTTACCTTCTGCATTCGACCCTGATTATGTTTTAGTTGAAATTGATGCTAGTGATGTTACAATTTTTTATGAAGGTCTTGAAAACTTTAAAAATACAAGAAGAGTCACGCGAGCAACTTTTGCAAGATCTCCTTTTATTGATGACTGGTGTATGGACAGAATTACATGTATTTTCCCAAATTTAGAGTATCTTAATGTATCAGATTGTCCAATGGTATCGGAAAGAGGAATGGAAGCCCTATACAAATTATCTAACTTGAAAACTCTAATCATAACCAATCATTATAAATCAGCAGCATTTGAACTAACCAGTATGCTGTTAGAAGACTGTGTACCTGGACTAAAAGTTGAGATTTTAGAACCAGAAGAGAAAATGATACCCAGTGTAAATGAACTGTAAATTATTATGTGTTGTATTTTGAGTAAGATAAAGTGTTATTAAAAAAATGTAAAAATTTATATTAATAGTCATTATATTTAATTTTATTCTTTTCTCTCCTTCTTTTTACATATCTCAATGTTGTCTTATTACAAATGCCATAATTTTCTATGTTTTCATGCTCATTCATTAACTTAAGATCATCATAGCAAAGGTGATATTTTCTCCATACATGTTTCCAACTTATCTTCTTATTAACACCTTCACGCTTCAGTGCCAAAGTTGTTTGACGCCTGATTGCCTTCTTCAAGTCCAGGACTGTTGTGTCTTTAGGAGGTACCTAAAACACAGTAAAGTTTTTAAAATTGTACTCGATATAAAATATACTTCTCAATGTAAACAATCATTACAATTACTCTAAATGTTGGAGCAAAATAAAAAATGTTATACACGCATATATAAACCTTGCAAATTTTTTGTTTTTCGTGGCAATTATTTCTAATAATACGTAAGTACAACATATACATACCACGATCGACAGTTTTGGCAGGTGTCCTCGATCGAGGTAGACCACGATAGCCCTGCCCTGGGCTACAGCCGTCTGAGCCTTGATCTCCTCAGCGGTGGGGTCGGTCGGTAGCATATTCAGCAAGGGATCGCTCTCGATGATGTTGCGGATGGCATCCTTCGTCAGGGCAACGAGCTCCTCGTGCGTGAAACTCGACTGCTCCTCGCTCTGAGGCTCATCCTCCCGGGACGGACCAGCCTTCTGAGGTTCCGGCTCCGTATTCGACATTTTGACAGCACGACGACGAAGATGTGTTTGGTTGCAAACAGAAGTCGTAGAATCTTACACTTTGCCGTTGCCGGTGTTACGTGCCTTCTGCTGTCAGCAGTCAGCATGGTCATTGTTTACGGTGGGTTAGAGGCAATGTATAGGTATACATTGGTACATAAGCGTCGTTCCGCTCTGCTCCCTTCCATATTCCATTTTACTCCAACTTGAATTTAACCGCGCTTGTGATAGGCTAATTCTGTTGTATACCTGCTCCCTATTGTGGTGACTGGTGAGAAAGAAGTAAGTCATCAACGCGGGGCCCTTTCTACATATGTGTGTTCTGTTTGTTCTGTACGTTCCGAGTGTTCCGTCCTACCTACCCATTCATCAAAAATTCTTTACTTTTACTATTTATAGTGACACAGGTACGACGGGTAGGTAGGACGGAACATTCGGAACGTACAAAACAAACAGAACACACATATGTAGAAAGGGCCCGGAGCAATGTGATGACAAAGCAGAGCGAAGAAGTGCGGAACGCTAGGGCTACTTACTGCAACTAATAGTTACCTATACGCCTATACCTATATCTAGCGTTCCACCATACTTAGATTGTTTGAAGAAATAAGAAATGCGCAAGTTTAATTATGAATTTCACAAGATCTTTCTAAATTTTTAGTTTTTTCTGTGCAGATAATTTTCTATTTACTTATAATTATTATTTTGTTGTTGAAAATATTGTTTAGTAATGTATTCAGTATTAGTAATAATAAATTGAGTCTACATTATAGTTGGAAAATAGACGCCCTCTATGATGCACGTGAGACCGAAATTCAAATGATTGAATAAGGTAATGGGCTAATGTGGGGTCTGGAGAACTTACTAGAATAAATTATAAAAGATTGAAAAAAAAGAAATGATCAAAATTAGTGCTTTTTAATTAATTAATGTAGAAAAATTTGTTGTCTTTGTAAATGTGTGTAATTGTGTAAATGTGCGGCTTTGTGTAGACAAACCAAAGAAAATAATGTATTAACGCAATTATGTAATCTTGAGAATAGGAAATGGTTACATTAATTTTGTTCTTATAATATAATAAAAACATAAAAGGCAATCTTAACCACTTCGATTTCTATGATGATGGAACACATTGTTTTTAAATTTGTAACAATATGATAATATTTTCGTTTTAATAAATTAAAAAAGATTGTTTAAAATTTTTTTTATTTATTTAATATTTACTGATCATACGCTTTAAATACAGATTTTATAATAAAATTAAATAAAAAACAAATATAATATTCGAATAAAGCTCTACAGTATTATTGATTGACTAAAAATATACATTTCTTTTCTACATATGAAATTTAATTGAACTTATAATAAAATATTTTTTTTAAACTAATCAAGAAAACCATTTCTTATTCACATGATATAAAATACTTTCAACAAGTTATACATTATGCATATCTTATACTTATACTTTATACACTCACGTTATATTTATTTATAGAATATAAAAGATCAATGAGTACTTCATTATTAAGTTTTTTTTCAGTATGTTCCTTTTCCAATCAATGTAACAATGTGTCAATGAAAATTAAGTATGTAAGAGTAAATCTCTAATTATAATTTCACAATCAAAAATATCAGATGATTTGGAAACATAAGGATAGCAGTAATTTATTGATTTCAAAATTTATTTTTATTAATAAGTTTATATTTATTTTTATTATTATTATCATTAAAGAACAACTTGAATAAATAACGTTTAACTTAAAATAAAAGTGTCTTCATACTTTTGATCACGATGTTTTTTAAACACAGCAGCAAATGCAATGCTCTTACATGTATATAAGAAGAAACGTTCAAGACAATAATGAACAAGAATTTGGGTGAATTGTAATATAAATGAAAATTGACAATTCTTCTCTTTTAACAATCATCAAACGAAAATGCCTTACACCTTTAAAGGGAGCATTGAGAGTTAGTACACAGAAATTAAATCACCTATGATAAAATACGCAGCTTTCTCGCGTGAAAACGAAAAAGTGAAAAATCAAGAGAATAAACAATAAAAACGACACTCTAAAAAGGTTCTCATGAGACTTCTTTTGAATTTTCCATTATATTCTGCATTAGAGGCATATTATAACACAAATAATACACAACCAAACACGATTTACAGTTCAATCATTATCGTTATTATGTATAAGAAGTCGCCATTAATTCCACGCAATGTGTAAACTGTATACGTGTAAGTGTGTATGTATACGAATGTGGTATTTCGTGTGTAAATGTGTAATCCGTATTATTTTACTTCATTACATCGTGTGTGTATGTGTCCGACGACGATCGAGGGCACATCTAATTGAACCGCCCCTATAGCGCGCAACCGATTGACGAATCGACACTGCTTGGTGCTACTGCTGCTTCTTCTCATGCACTTGCACTCGCTCTCTTGTGTGTCTCATCCCTCCGCTTCACTCGTATGTCTCGTCCCAACCGTGCCTAAGAATTCTATGTATAATAATAAAACACACACACATTATCCGACCGAATTAATCGTTTAATTGTCGACTTCTCTTTCTCTCTGGCTCTCTCTCTCTCTCTCTCGTTGCACGCATACGTTCGCCTCGTGCCGCGACCCTGGCATCGCATGTATACTTAGGTACTTAAGAAACCTTCGACTTGTTACTTTTTTCGATTCAGTACGCCTCGAAGAGAACCCGAAAACTGATTCCTATCTGTCACTTCAATCGCTACTTTTTTTTCTCTTTTTTTCTCCTTTTTTTGTTAATTATGTATATCATCATTTCATGTCTCATTTCATTTTTTTTTTCATTTATAAATATTTACAGAAAAAAAAACAAAAATATATAGTACGAGCTTCGACGATCTCTTTCGACGCTGTGCAAACGTGTATCATACGGTCTCCACCGTTCTTCGACCATCACTCCGTCATCCTGCGTTACAACGTTTAAAAGACGACCCCGCCCCCCGCCCCCTCTCTCTCTCTCGTTCTTTTATAGTTTTGAAACCTCCAGTTAAAAACTTGCTTCTATGTGGTATAAGTATATACTAGAACTCAGATTTTTCTCAATTTTTTGCTTTAACACCTTATTCCTTCCGATATTTATTCTTTTGCATTTCCAGTCCAACTGCGTATTGTGTACGTAATATAATACACGTGTTACTTTCAAAGAGCGCTTACACGTGCGACCGGACGTCCTTTAAACTTGCACACCCCTTTAAGTTTTTAAAATTTCGACAGCGTTATCATTACATATGGCAATCTAAGAGAGTATAATCTTCGCGCGTCCTTCGCTTACAAACATCCGTATAAAAATTTGTTCGCGTATCTCTCTCTCTCGCTCGCTTTTTCTCTCTCTCTCTCTCTCTCTCTTTTCACTTGTCGCTATTTGATTTCTTTTTTGCTTGCTTTATACATTATAAAATTTAACAACTCGTTTCGTTCGTTGATAAAATGCATTGATGAAGTAGCGGCGATGCGATTATAGTTGTCAGGGCGCAATTTTAAAAGACGTCGGCTCAACGAGATAATCTGTATACAAGTATGTGTATATGTGTGTAACTGTTCTTTAAACGTTAAAATTTATATGGGAAGTGTAGGTGTATTAATTCAAATAATCAGATTTGAGTGAGACTATTTCTTCTCTCTCGAATACTTTTTTTTCTTCCTCTCTCTTTATTTTCATGGTAGGAGTCGCGTGTTATATTACAACAAGATTTGCGCGAGTTCCAAGTCGCTCTTGAGCGACTTTTGCCAAAATCGCACATTTTTTTTGTCTTCCCTTCGTCATTCATTAACTATCTAGTTTTACAAGCCTTAGCGTTAATATTAATATTCGATACGATGACTGTGTCGACAATCAATAAAAATTGTATTTTCAACCATGGCCTCGTATTAAATCATCGATAAGTAATAAGACACAGGGCTAGTGTTCTTTTTCTCTCTATTATCTTTACTAACGCGTTCGCGCGCGTTTTACCCTTTCACTTTTAATGTGTTAGTATGCGTAATTTTTTTTATTTACGCTATCCAAAAAGAATCGCATCGTCCACCGGTATTCACTTTTTTCGTATAATACGTTTGTATCTCGAAGTGCGAACGCTGCGAATTCACTCTCCGAGCAGGCGACAAGATACCTATTTGTCATTTTTACTCTTTGTCGCCTATCCAAACGTAAGACTCGCTCACGTGAAGACTACTTTTCCGTTAATTCAAGAAATTAGAAGGACTGTCCACGAGTGAAGGAATACGGAGAAAAGAAAGAATAAGGGAAGTGAAAGTAAGGGACTTTGCGCGTTATTATTGTTCTTTCAGTTTAATTAGGCAGAGGTAGAGAGACAACAGTAGACTACTTGAAATTTTTGTACACAGCTCACTTGTATTGAACATATATGTATATATAGGATAAAGTTTAAAATTTTGCACAAAGTATACACTAAGATTAAGTTTTTTTTTTACGGAGGAGTTAAAACTTGTTCTTAAGAATTTTACAAAGTATATGTGCAGTATTTTTTAATGTCAACAGTGATTGACAATGCAAAAACTAATGAACATGGTAGTAAAGCTCGACCGAAAAAAAATACTAAGAAAAAAACCCAGCATTGACTCTTATAATGAATTAAAATCTTTAAAGTTAAACGATAAAAACGTAATATAATAGAAATTTTTATGCATGGAAGAATCAGCAGGAAATACGATAGAGGCGAATAAAAGAACAACGCGACGAGAAGTTTTATTGATTCTCTTTTTTACGAGAAAAAAAGTTTTCTATTAATTTTGAAGAATATATTTTACAAGCCAAACTTATTTAATATTTTGACATGGTGATTCTCTACTTAAAACTCATTCTCTGATTCGCCATTAGATTTTTTTATAATTTTTTCCTTAAAAATCACGTTAGTTGTAATAACGAGAAAAGCGCCGTTTTTATCATAAATTGATCATACTTATATTATTTTCATTCTATACATTCGACGTCGCGCGAACTTTCAATGAAGTCGCTTGGAGAAACGTGCGTATTGCAGCGTTCCTCGACTGAACGAATCAGAAGAAAAATAAAACAAACATCTCTCTCTCTCACTCTCGATATTTTTTTTATCAAAGGTTCACCGAGAATAGCCAAAAATCGTATTCATTCGCTCTCGTTTCTCTAACACTCTTCTGATCTCGCTCTCTTTCTCTGTTTACCAAGTTGCCTTCTCGTTCTCTTTCATTCACACTCGTTATGTGTGAAAATTAATTAAATCCATAAGTATATGTTATGCATTAATTATAATAATAATAATAACAATAATGACGAAGTGTTCTAAACAGTGCTAGGACTAGTGCTAGTGGGTTTCTTTTTGCCTTGTCTCTCTCTCGCTCTGGCTCGTTACTTTCCTCATCGGGTTCTCTCGCTCGTTCGATCATCTCTCGCTCTCTCGCTTGCTCGTTCTTTCTCTCATCGCGGCGTTGAACCGGGCAGGGCGGCAACGGGATAGAGGAGGAGGACGGGGTAGGAGGAGGCCGAGGGCGGAGGTGGAGTAGGTCGAGGAGGGAAGATGATGACGGTGGTGATGGTGCGTTGTGGCGCGATCTCCGGCAACTCGTCGTCGTTAAAAAGTCGAGAGTGCGTCGGGGGATGGACAGACGGGTGATGGTGGGCGAGGCGGGGCGCAGCGGCGGCGGCGATGGCGGCGACAGCCGCGGGCCCCGTTAGTGCGGGGGTGGTGGCTCCGTCGACTGATTTCGCCCGTCGACGGTCCTCACAGGCTTACGGCGCGACTGGCCCGTGGTCACGCCAACCGGGCCGACGCCGCCGCGTAGGTAGCCGGTCGCCGGTGACGTGGCCAACTGTTCCCTGATTGTACCGGTACCGGTATTCCTTATTGGCAGTGGCTGCTGCAGTACCTGCAACAGGGGGAGAGGAGACGGAGTGAGTTTTGCGTGACGGCATTTCCGTTAGCAGGGCTAATTTTGTAAACGGATGTTTCGTGAGTGTTTACAAAATTCTACCTATGGCTTCTGAAAACACAAAAGCTTGAACTACACATAGAAATGATCGATTTAAAAAAAAACAATATCTTTAAAGTACGACTTTGAGCTTGACGAATTAAATACACCAATATATGCCAGAATTTTAAATTTATGAATTATAAAGTATTTGGAAGGATAGTACAAAATTTCAGTTTCATTAATTGAATAAGTTTAAATTACATTCAACTTTTATTAATATCATATAACATGACATCATGAACAAACATTTAATTTTGTAACATTGCTTTTTTACTTTTACTTAATTAAATGTTGTATATGACTGTTGCTCTACTGCACATAAGCTTCTCTGGAATTCTTCAAATTAGGTTATTGAAATCAAAAACATAAAATTTATTCTACATGATATAAAAGTGATTTCCGAATATTTCCATTATTTATATGTAATTAGACTATTATAAAAGTTTTGAATTTAAGAAAAAAGTTAGACCAAATAGAACTAAAAACTGAAGAAAATCAAACCTGTTTGCAATGTAGATTTTCAGGAAAGATGCTAAAAGATAAAAAATCTATTTTACATTTTACAGAACTTTGAGTTTAAATAAAATTAGTTTGAAATAAGTTAATTAAACTTTAAAATTTACTAATTTATTTTTTCGCATGAATTCTACATTGTTTTTTTACATTTTAATTTTTTTATTGATTTACATTTTAAAACTCTAAATCTATTTTTTATTTAATTCATCGCATTTTATTCTAGTATTAATTTGTAAGTAAAAAAAAACCAAACAAAATTTCATTTATTCTACAACAAAGTTGTTTACATATTTGGTAAAAAATATTTAAGTATAAATTTATAGTAATAATAAATAATATTACTCAAACGTTGAATTGTTATAAAATATAATATCTAATTTTTGCAACTTAAAAAATATTGGTAAAATAATCTAGTAATCATAATAGTAAATAGTTTTTAGTTTCTGTTAACAACATTGCTGTTGGAATATTGTAGTAATTTCTGTAAAACGTTAAGTGTCAAAATCATGTAAAATGTCAATAGAACGTAAATATTATAAAATCTGGCATCATTACCTATTTTTACATTATATTATTTATCAGAGTATTTTCAACAGTTTACTTATTAATATTTAAGTTGAAAGTTAAATTATTTATTCATTATTTAAATTGGTACATTTTATTTGACACTCAAAGTTTTTGTGACAAAGAATGCAATCCAGTAAAAGAACTCACCAGTGGTTGAGGTAAGACGTGCTGCATTAGCGTTTGTACGACGGGTGCCGCATTTTGGGCCGCGACAGCGTTCGGGTTGGGAGGCAGTCCCTGATTCGGCGCCGTTGTCGTTGCTGCTGCGGCTTGATGCACATTGCTGCTACTAGTCGAGCTCGCTTGCGTCGTGCTAGGTTGCTGCTGCTGTGCCTGTTGCGGCTGCTTACTAAGCGTCGCGCTGGCACTGTTCTGTTCTCTTTTGCTACACTCTGGAGCGGCTGTGGAACTGCCGGCGCCAGTTGCCGACTTTTTTGACGACTGCTGAGCCGAGGCGGAGGATGAGGCAGCGGCATTGCCGCTCGGCGTCTCAGGACTACTAATGGCCGTGGAAACGCTCGAGGCCGGCGTTTGAGCTGGCTGTTGATGAGTCGCGGCCAGATCCGGTAACGCTTCTACCAACGTGCTTACCACCAATTCGCGCGTGAATAAGCTGCGGTTCGCACTTTCCCTCTCGATGCTTTGTAACTGCGAGTCGGATGGCGTGTTTGCTATGCATCTGTAGGGAACAGTAGAGATTGGTATTGGTGAATAACGATTGCAATGAATGTATAGATTCATAAATTAATGAAAAATCTTCATAAAGCTTATGAATGTTATAGCTTACCGAGGGAGAAGAAATGTGGAGTTTTGTGAATTTGAAGATGAGACACTGGATGGATTAGTAGAGCTAGCAACATTATTATTGCTAGCTGTATTGTTCGCCACAACGCTAGACATAGTGCTTGAATGATTTCCACTACTGCTAGCCCCACCAGCAACTGAACCTATTGCCTGAGTTTGTCGTTTTGGCAACCGCTCTAACTGCTGCCTTGCAGCCTGTATAAAAAGAAAGTTGACAGTTTGATAAGTTAGATTTGATGTGAAAACACTGGTCAAATTAGTCTAATTGTTACCCTGACTTGTTGACGTTCAAGTTGCAATTGCATATGAAGCTGTTGCAATTGTGATGGTGCTCCAGACGAATTCTGAATGCCACTTCCACCTCCACTGCCACTACCTCCTGTTCTCCGAACTCCAGATAGTTGTGAAAGCAGTTCTGCTATTGGGTCGATTCCATCTCTGCTACTTGGACTGAGACCACCCGAGGAACTAAAATGCATATTGGACCTGAAAATAAAAAAATTCATTTTTTATTGTCAATTTCATAAATTAAAAAAAAATTATAATACAAATGGTTTCTAATATATTTACATTTAATTGAAAAAAGGTTAAATTTATGATGTGAATTATTTTTAATATTACAGTATATTCAAAATAGGAACATTGTTTTGCTCCTTTAGGCTTCTTTCATACTTGTCCTCGGAGCGCTCCAATGCTCTTTGTTATTTTGTATGATGAAATATTATTCAAAACCTTTAACTACACTAGTCTATTGTTAAAATACAAATTGCTTACCTGCGAGGTCTGGATGCACTAACACCTCTAGCTGGATGGGTTATCCGCCGAACTGTGTGTCGACTGGAAGCTGATTCATCTAAAAAAGTTATTAAATCTCTTGGCCCACTACGGTGCTCCAGAGATAAATGACCAGCTATATCATCCGTAACAAGATTTGGCTCACCACCAGGTAAATATGCACACACTGGGCAAATCTATTAATCCACAAAATAGACAAATAAGAAAATATCAATGGAGATTTCAACTCATACAAAGATTTATAAGATAATTTTTTAGGTTAGATAGTGTTTCTTAAATATACTAGTAGAGTGTATTTTTTGGAGTAGGTTTTATCATTATTACAATCACTTTCTTTGAGGTTTCTTTGTTTCATGTTAATATTCTTAATTATCAACTTATATTTTAATTAAAAGGAAATTAAAACAAATTTAAATTACCAGAATTTATGATATTTAAACATTATTATTTTACTAACAAATATTTGACTATATAAATTTAGTGACTTTTAAAATAAAAGCTATGTTTAATAAAAGAGTAAATAAAAATGCGAAAAATTAAAAAAATTTTTAAATTAATTTTTTTTATAATTAAAACATTATGCAACATTATGAACAATAATAGATTTTAGAATATGAAATAAAAAAATTATTTCACACTTTTCAATTATGGGAATGCACTCTGGAACTGCTCAAAATAATTTTGAACACAAATTATTTTTACTTTTATGATGAAATTAGTATTTGTTTTTCGCAAGAAACTAATGATTTTGGTTATGTATGCTATAATAATATTAACATTTTGTGACATGTTAATAAACTTTTGTTTCATGTCAAATTAATTCATTGATTACAATTTTTATAAATTTTATAGAAAATGTAAAATAGACATGAATAATTACTAAGCAATCACATTAATAACAATACTTTGCAGTTAAATTAAATTAATTAATAAGGATTAATTATATTTGTTGTTTATACATACACAATTGATATATCTTTTCATATATTAGAATATTTAGCTTCAATATATTTATTAATTTTAGCATCTCATAAGATTATTAATTATAGCTATCAATAATTCACTTTGTTTAAATTAGATTTAGATTATTGCCTAATAAAGCTTAATTCTTATTGATGGAATTCAAAAATCTAAAATGATAATTAGATTAATTAGAAGTTAACATTGCTATTCAATATATGTTACAAAACCAAAATTATTGAATTTAAGTGGTACAAAAAATGATACAATTAGTTACATAACATAAAAATAATTTTTTCTTTTTCATAATTTATTATTTTTGTTTTATAAATTAATGAAGTGTGCAATTTGACAATTATTTCATCTACTACAATCTACCATTAGATTTTTAGACATTCTTAAATTAAATTTTGTTAGATATTAAAACTAGTAAACTAATTAATTTTATACATACCACTTCAAAAGAAGTATCAGGATGGTCTGCAGCAACATGTTCCTGCAGGGTTGTTTCCGTGAATCCCATCCTTGTACAGTATGGACAAGTTAAGGACTGAGGTTGTTCAATACTCACTCCTTCTCCTCCATAATACAATTCTAATAGTAAACATAATTTATTAATGATAATAATAATATAAGTAATTTTAATTACAAATTATCAATTAATATTAATATTCCAATCATAACAGATTAATAAAATTAAATCTGAAAATTTAAAACTATATTAATTTATGTATAATATTCATTTTTAATTATAAGTAACTCTTATACTTTCTTATACAGCAATATTGTAAGTACTTTTTGAAATATTTACTAGACATATTTATCATTTATAATTAACTAAAATTTAAAACTATATTCATTTATGTATAATATTCATTTTTAATTATAAGTAACTCTTATACTTTCTTATACATTAATATTGTAAGTACTTTTTGAAATACTTACTAGACATATTTATCATTTATAATTAACTATAAACATATACTAAACAACAATTACATTATGAATGGCTTGTATTATTTTACTCTTAACTACACATAGATTCAGAAAGATTTATACTAGTTAATAGAAATATAAATAGAATGTATAAGTGAATAACAATTTTAATTTCTAGAATAATAAAGAAGTGACAATAGTTTTGAAAAAATATTAGCAAGTATATTTTTCCTATATTATAATGGGTTTCATTAACATTTCATGAAACAAAGGAAATCACAAACATTTGAGATTCTAAAACAAGTATCTTTATAACGTAAAATCCCAAGAAAAAGATGGATAAAAGCCAAAAAAACTGTCCATGGCGCAAATGTGCAAATATTGGACACTTGCCAAAAAGTAAAATACTTAAAGAGCAAGAAGATAAAACAGATCAACGTCTTTTACAAATAAAAAGTATGAAAAACCCAAAGGAAAAATATGTATACACAAATAAAAAAAAAAGTAAAAATACATGGTGGATGAATGGTATATTAAACACATAGATCTCAGTTGGTTCTAAATGGACAGATTCATCTGAAATTTCTAGCTAAGAACAATACCATTACCAAGAAACCAAGGCAAGACTAGGGAGATTTTTTGGGCATTCTTGAAACCTTACCAAAATCAGATCTCGTGAGGATGCATTGCATGGGGTGATCTGCGAGATGGCGAGTTGTGCTAGCACCAGCCTCATAGCAACTGGCGCACAGGTCATAGTCGTAGCACACTAGGCACTTGTATCTGCGACCCCGAAAATTTCCTTTCATGCAGGAGTCACAGCTTACCCCTGTAAAAACCAAAGCAGAGCAACCATTTGTCATCAGCATTAAAATCATCATCGCCACATAATGAGGCCACGGTCAGAGAGGCTAGAAATGGAGCAAGGGTCTCTCTTGCGCTCCCCACGACCTAGCCATCCCTTTGACAGGCTGCAGCCTGCCTCGACTGGACAGCTGGGTAGCAAAGGAAAATCATGCAGGGGAGGTTCATCTGGCTTGGGCAATTAGTTTAAGAAGAAAATGGAAAAAAGTGGAGCCTTTAATTTCCTGATTCATCGTGTGCTGCCATCTGGCCTCTGACATTAGGCCTGCATAAGGAGTAGCACAGAGAAAGAAAGAGTATGAGAGAGAGACAGAGAGGGAAAGAGAACCAGCCAGCCCTCTCCTCTCTTGCTCCCTCTCTCTCGCACTCCCTTGTAGACATTAGTGTCTCTCTCCCCCTCCTCTCTCTCTCTCTCTCTCGCTCCATCCCTAGCGATCGAAAAACTTTGCCGTCCCCCAGGAGTCGGCCATGAACGCCGTTCCCGGGGGACGTGGAAACGATCACGAGAGAGCACCCATCAAGATGGAAAGACCAGTGCGTTCGCTCGCTCGGACGAGAGAAAGACAGAGATAGACAGAGAAAGGCCATCTACGTACCATCATGTCGACTCATTTTCCGTGTAGAATATCATATACGCTGGCGTTTATCGTTGGCCGTGCGCGCGCGCGCTCCCTCGTCGCGGGCTGCTGGTGCAGGAACAGACACACGACCCTCGGGAGTGCGAATATATGCACGCACTACTCAACACACACGCGCACACACTCACACCACTTGACTCCGTTGCTCTCACTCTGTCTCTCTCGCACGCGCGCGCGGGTGGTAGTCGAAAGAGATTTTCCTCTCTTTCTCTCTCTATCTGCTCCTTCCTCAGCAGCAGCTCGCACTACTACCACTGCTCGGCTGTCGCAGCAGCCAAAAACATGGGAAAAAAACCTCGTCGACGTTGCCGTGTATGCGTGAGTGCGTGTGATCGCGCGTCCGTGATGATGCACTGTGTACTCTTCTCGTCGTCGTCGAGTCACTCTCTTGTCGGTTCGTCTTCGTCCGCGGGCGGCCCCGACAGCAGTGTTCTCACTCTCTCTCTCTCTTTTCTCTCCTCTCCCTCTTTTCTCGTCTCGCAGGCGCGTAGCAGAGCTTCGCGACGACCACGCACACACAACTCTTTGCACTACTACTCCCCGCGCTCAACACACAGCTCTATACTCTTCCTGGACGTCGGTTGTCCGCAGCGCGCGCGACGTCGTGCTCGAGAAGCTATAACTGCTAGCTCAGGCACTGGGCTGTACACGGTTGCTCTCCTCGCGCTCTCTTGCTCGCTCTCTTTCTGTCTCGCTCCTGCGCGCACGTACCTACAATGCACATATACAAGTGTATAATAAAACGCGCAGCACCGTTGATTCGAAGAGCGCAAGCGAGACGAGACTCCCGTCCTCGTCTCTCTTTCTCTCTCTATCTCTCTTTCCCCAGCCTATGCAGTGCAAAGCGTTACGTGCACCGCGTATCTCACGTACTTACTACACACGAGAGGAGACGGGCGGTGTGTATATAACTATACGCCACGCGAGAGGACAGAGATAGATAGACAGAAACGGCGCCGCAGGATACGTATTTTTTGCAGCCGACCAGTATATATGACCAGCAGTCGATTATCGCGCTACTTCCTCGCCTAGCGGCGCGAGCGTCTCCGTATTCCTGGGCGACTCTCTGCTTTGCTCACATCTGCAGTAGATAAAGGCGGAGAAACGGGTGGAAGTAGCTGAGAGTGAGAAAGAGAGATATATAACCTGCACGGGCTGTGAGACACGTAATTGTCGGGAAAGTAGATATTTTGCAATTTTGCAGACGGCGGGAAAGATCAGGGAATCTCGGGACAAAGCTGGACTGGTGAGATTTTAGAAGATTTTTTTTTTTCGTTTTTAAAAGAGAGAACGCGATACGCGGCCCGGTTAAAACGGAAAATTAGAGATGATCTGCCTTATCGACCGACACGCGCGTCCCGTGCGTAATAATTCAAATTTTATTCGCGATCCGTTTGAAATTTAGTTTACGTTTCAGGAACAATCAGTGATTGGATGATGAGCAATCTTGCTTACAACGACAGTAGGCTGCCCACACTTACAGCAGGGGAGTGGGGCATAACTGGACAGGGGTAAAACTGTATAGGTACTTTGAATATCTTAATAAAACCCTAGTTAAAATATTCCGTAAAAAATATATTTTTGCGTTCTATAGTTCTATATAAAAGGAATTTATAATAAATAAAATTATATGGCTGATAGGTATTGTCCACATAATTTTTTTAGACAAGTGGTATGATTTTTAAAGTCCATTTTACAATGTTTTGAGTTTAAAACTTGATTATGATAGTAATTAAATAATTATTTATTCGCGCACATCATACGTGAAAAGTAGGTTCAATTACGAACATTATGAGAGTAAGTATAGGCATCAAACAATTAAAAATTGATATAGTTACACGAAATTTAAGGAAAAAATTTATTTGCGGCACAACTGTACACATAGACCTCATTTTATCAATATTATTTTTACGTAAGTTTTTAGCCTAGAGACCATGTTTCTAACGTAAAAAAAAACTAAACTTTTTCATCCTTATTTTTTTTTTTTAATCTCAAAATTCGTATTGAATCACATACACATAAAAAAACTAAAATCGACTTTTTGTGAATATTCCATTTAAAATACACGTGTATATCAATTTACCTCATGGTCGGGGCAAAACTGCACAAAATCACTTTTTTTCAACCTCCTAACAAATTTTAGAATTGAAAAATCTGGTTATAAAAAAATCTTACTTCAATTAAAGGGTGAATTTAAAAACTGCAACGGCCCGCAAAAAAGCTAGGAAAAAAACTTACTTATTTTGTATTTGGACATTTTGTCCGTTTTTTTCAAATAAATAAATAAATAATATTTTATTGTTAAAATGTATGTAGTTATCCTTCAAATTATAAAATTTATATTTTAGCAAAATTAGCATTTTTATCGCACTAGTATCCACACGTACTATTATTACATGTCCTGAATAGATATAAAGAAAATTCAGTATTTTTTTTTTGTTTTTTTTTTTTTATTTTCAGCGTTTTCAATGGGTCGACACGAAAAATCGCTTTAGTTTGGTGAGTATTATTATTTATTAACTTATTCATTATTTATTTAACATTATATCTCACTAAAGAAATAATGATTTTAAAAAACTAGGTAGCTTTGAAACATTTTTATTCATACTTTTATATATCGGTTTTTATATTGTTAAAATTTTTAGCGCAGTCGGTAAAACAGACAATCTAAAAACAATTGGTATTTCTGGCATTGTCGATGTATTTAACAGTGGCAAGTAATAATATGCTTATTATATGGCTGTGTCTACAAGTACCAGCCAAAAAAAAATTCCAAAAATTCCATTTCAAGCTCCGGTTGCTTTACGCTAAAAGCTCACACCTCATTCGTAAATTTCGCAAGCACGCACATCCGCATGTTGATATTCAAGTCTTGCGACGTGTCGCACGAAGTGCAAGGTGCAACGCGCCTTATCTATTCGCGGACGCGCCAGCGCGTTATTTACATAACGATAGATGACTGCGTCGCTCGATAAGCGCAAGCTCAAAAATTAAAAGGCTACTTTAAAACCCAAAAGAATCTCTTCTCACGTGTATAATACATTTGAGCTTTAAAATGATTTCGCAATCCGTTATAATTTTATAAGAGCCAAAGCAATATGCCTTTACTTCGCGTGAAAATTTATATGTTTATAATTACGATCAATTTCATGCGGATTATTATAATTCGACACTGTAATGACTAATCAATCAGGCATCTTGAAGAAAATTGAATGATAAGATAGGTCACTATTATAAGTTGCCCAAGCGCGCGCATGTGCGATTATGCAGTGCGTGCTGAGGAGTACTTTTACCGTGACAAGCATTTTTTCCCAAGCACGCGGATCGAGTGTGGGATAGGATAGCGTGAAGTTTGCATGGACGGCTATACTATACTCCATAGTTATAGCCGCTTTCTCTTGCACGAGCGTTCTGCTTCTGCCAGACTTATCCGCACATCAGCTGACGAACAGACGCAGACACGCGTACCTACGATTGCATCGACGACAACATGAGCTCCTCGAAACCAACTGACACCTCAAAATCCAGCAACGGACATGAAATTCGAGGTACGGACAATGCGATTTTATCGAGTAAATCTTTATTCAACGATTAACTCATTCACCGTTGCGCGTTCTTGCAGAATACGAGGAGGTACACATTCCAGTGCCTTGGGGTCACATAAGTGGTCAGTATTTGTTCTTTCTATTATTAGTTTAACGCAATCGTTCACTTTGTTTGCACGTGAATTGCATTTTTTCAATACGTTACTAAATGTGCTTAGACGATTTTTAAAACTACATAGTATTAGTGTATATAATTATGAAAAATGTAGGCTTATGGTGGGGTCCGTTAAATGTGCAACCGATAATTGCACTGCACGGATGGCAAGATAACTCAGGAACGTTTTGGAACCTTGCTCCTCTGCTCTCCAAAGATGTGGCCATTCTGAGCATTGACCTTCCAGGCCACG
Organism: Torymus auratus; assembly: GCA_900474315.1. Classification (NCBI taxonomy): domain Eukaryota; kingdom Metazoa; phylum Arthropoda; class Insecta; order Hymenoptera; family Torymidae; genus Torymus; species Torymus auratus. The sequence continues at coordinate 4,466 of UXGD01000566.1, read as the reverse complement.
GCCACTCATCTCACTTCCCACCTGGGCAATTTTACTATATATTTTGGGAAGGCGTAATAGTCCTTCGTAGAATTGTTAAGCACTACAAATGGGATAAGGTTAGATGACGAGTTTCAAGATTATTGTTAAAAGAAAAGGTTGCTTTATGTGGTTATGGTTAGGCTAGCAGGATATTTGGACATGTCAATGTTTATTTCTTTTTGTCTGCACTCAACTTGCTCCGACACTGATTATTAAAAAAATACAGTAAGAAGACTTATCATATTTAAAAAAAAAAAGTGATTCAGCTTCAACTTTGTTTCCATTCAACAAATATTGATGATGTTTGAATAAATTTAATATTAATATGAGAAAATTGAAAATATTAATATGGTTCAAATTTACCACAATGCAAAGTAAAAGTTGCACTTCAGGTTTACTTAATCTATAAAAGAATGGATAAGTCTTTATAAGTGATATTTTTTTATCTAGTTTATTAATAAATCACTAACTAGTAAGATGCAAAATATTGTTCCAATAAAAGCACATTCACGCAGAACCACTAAATGTTAAACAAGTATTTTTATCAATACAAATATTTTGTGCAATTAATTTACACAATTATCACAGCATTTCAATTACTTACTTATTTATAGTAAAATATTTAGTAATTTTGAAATAACCATTTCCTCTTCACCTCAAATTAGTATTAAAAATATTCAACTTCTCTTTTAATTGTGCAACATTTACTTATTATGGTTAAATCATTTCATAAAGTCAAAGCTTCATTTTTTTTGTAATAATCAAGATCATTATTCACAGGGAAATGGTGGGGTCCTAGACATGTCCAGCCAATCATAGCATTGCATGGTCGACAAGATAATGCAGGAACCTTTGATAATTTGATACCATTGTTATCAAAAGAGATTTCGGTATTATCTCTGGATTTGCCTGGGCATGGTTTATCTTCACATTATAAGAAGGGCCAGTTTTATTATGTGCATTGGGAGGGCATTATTCTACTGCGTAGAATAGTTCAATATTACAAATGGAACAAGGTTAGCTAATAAAACAATTAAAATAAAAAAGAGTATCATTAAATACGTTTAAAAATACAAAAGAGAAAAAAATTGAAAATGTGATTTAAAAATTTTATATAAGTTCGGAGCAAGTCTAAATTTTATTAAAGCTTTTGTTAGCTTTTTTACATGGTTCATTAATTAGATAATAAGTTCATTTAAAGTTCATTTACTATTCATTTTATGAGTTACTATTTTGAATATATCATTTAAAAAATTATAAAAGCTTTGAAATAATATTTCTATTTTTTCATTAAAAATTGTTTGCATGGTTTTTGTAATTTACTATAAGTATGTAAATCAATTATATCATAATTTCTATACTCATTATAGTTTTATTGGTCTTTAGGTGAAACTTCTGGGTCACTCCCTTGGTGGTGCAATATCTTTCCTGTATGCAGCTTCGTATCCAAATGAAGTTGACTTTGTGATAAGTCTGGACATAGTTAGTCCTAGTGTAAGAGACATTACGCAAACTGTCAACATAACGGGTGATCATGTCGACAAATTCCTAAAATATGAAAGTTTAACTCTTGATAGTGTGCCTTGCTATGAATATAGTCAAATGATAGATATAGTTGAACAAGCTTACAATGGTTCTATTACAAGAGAAAGTGCTGAAATATTAATGAAGAGAGGAATGCAGCCTGCCCTTGTTCCAGGGAAACATTACTTTAGTAGGGATCCAAGGCTGAAGGTATGTATTATATTTATTATAGTACTTTAATTCTTATTTAAAAAATCACAATCTGTTTTTTATATTTTATAATAATTTTTTCGTTTTATTTTATAGGTTTCATTACTAGGAATGTTGTCTCTGGATTTAGTAATGACCTATGCGACTCAGATCAAATGCGCTTATCTCAACATCCGAGCGGTGCCTGGCATGGTATTCGATCAGCCCGAGAATTATCATAAAGTTCTCGACGTCATAAAGGAGAATGCCCGAAAGTTCGAATACCACGAGGTTGAGGGAACGCATCACGTCCATCTGAACAATGCCGAGCGCGTAGCACCGATAATAAACAAATTCATTGGCACGGTATAATAATTGTTAATTTAGACGTCGCTGCAGTTTCGGACGCGCGACGAAGGCAAATTAGAATAATGCAAGAAGCAGTGGGATAAAATAGTATTTTTTTTCTCTGTAACATGTTCTTCCGTTGGGCATTATGCGCTACCTATATTTATTAATTCGCATAATGGAAGCGTTGACCGTTTTTAATCTCGATTTAGGGAATACCGATTAAGACTATGAAATATATAAGACTTGCTCAAATTGCTCCATCTTTTTTTCAAGGCGCATTGATTGTGCCAAAGCATTTGTCATTTTTTTTTACAATTAGCTGTTTCGTACTGTTTTGTCAAACAGTATAAAGTGCTTCTAATAAAAATAATTAATATGATAACTTTGTTTTTATAATGCACCACTCCATATCATCGTTTTGGAACAAGAAGGTGTCATCTCAGTGGTATCGGCTAGAAAAGGACTAAAGGAGTCAACTCATCGAATCATCGGTCGGTTAGAAAAGGAGTTTCGCGCGTCGATTTGTTTTACCCCGATTTACGTTGGCAGCATTGCAAAGTATTTTTAAAATTTAATTTTAAATACGAAAAATCATCAGTTTACTTACAATATTATTCTTTCATTATACTGTATTAAAGTAATGAAGCTATATTTGATATGCGAGTGAGTATTGTGCGTGTAACCGCTATATCATAAGCGTAAGAAATGTACAGGGAGAGAATTTCTCAGCTGGTCCACTACACTCATTATGTTGCATTTAATTTTGGCGTGAAATGTTAAAAATTATATAAATTTTACTGATAACAAAATTCTGATTTTATATTCTCGCGCCAGTAGAAATGAATTGAAAGCTAAAGTCAGGGCCTGTACAGGCGGCCTGATTAGCCTGTACAGTCTTAGACATCCATAATTAATTACTAGTCGTGTGACACGGTGCAAGGCTGGGTCTGAACAGGTAGCCTGACTTACTTTCCTTAATAATTTTTTTAACACAATTTTTTTTATTCTACCTGTTCAGTACCTGTCTAGCACCTTGTCACACGCCTGGATACGAATATAACACCGTCAGCCTGGCCATGGTCTACTCGGACGCAGACGTTTTAAGACTTTTGAGTTTCGAGATTTATTGGTACACATGTCAAATAAGTATAGAGCTTCATTACTTTAATACAGTGTAAAATGAAATAAAATATAATAACTGAATTAACGAATTTTGTATTTAAAAATATATTTTTAAAAAGTTTTATTATATGCAGCAGTCGTGAGGATGATGCACACGCACACGCGTATGACTATACGAAAAATGCATTAGTACATTTAAATCATGTTCTTGATCAGCAAAAAAGAACTAAGAGAATAATTTGAGGTATGAAAAACCATTTTTATAATATATCATATATCATTACTGTTTACTGATACACGATGGCTCAATATCATCATCCGAGTCTGAAAAATTCAATTGCTTCCACATAATACTTTTTTTAATCAGTGCAGGAATCGGAACTTTTTTTGCATAAAAGGTGGATAGGGTATATTGAATCGTCATAACGGGAGACTAAGTTCTATTCCTCGCTCTGTTCACTAGACGCTCGAAATGCTCGATTTTTCATTCACTTTAATCCTATGCAGGAAAAGGGCCTTTTTCGTGCACGTATTGAAAATAGCATATTACGCAATTCGAGAGGTAAAGAGTTGTCCTGTCCAGAGCACGTGCACGTTTTTAACATGTGCTTTGGGATGATCATCTTTGTCGCCGTGTTGTGTATCTATAATACTATTTTTCGCAACAACGGGCCGAAAATAACACATTTGCAATTTTGAGCCGGAAGCGAATGTGGCACTTTCGGCCAGGAATACTAATATTTTATTTAAATTTCTACTTTTATTCATTAATAATTAAAAAAGATTTTTACTTTCAATTCATTTTCAAGGCGCTTAATTGAATGGTAAAAATTACTATTTCCTTATTCGTTCATTCTTACTGGTGAGACTGTCATAATTATATTATATATGATATCTTTCAATGTTACGACGAAATGCTCTTCCAAATTGCATATTTTTCCCCATAAGTTATTTATCATTTATCACGCAAAGGGTTTTATTAAAAAAAAAATAATAAAATTGAAATTGTAACTATTTTCTTGAATTAACGTTATAATTTTCAGTATCATCGCATCTTACAATTATAACTATACAATTAATATCAAGAGGCGCGGGAGCGCATTGAAAACAAGTAGGTATATGTTGTTCTTTATCTTCCACGGAAACTAGAATTATACACTTTAAGTGTAAGTTAATTATTAATTAACAGGTTCAGTGCTATGTGGGTCATATATGACCCACAAGATTTTGCGAATCCGTTGACATTTAGAATCTTTATA
>UXGD01000565.1:0-54084 GCA_900474315.1 Torymus auratus | reverse complement strand
ATTTTAATATGCATAAAATAATAATGGCAATGAAACTTTTATTCGCAAATAAGATACATATATATTATATACGAGAAAGAGCTTAATATACTTTCAGCTTTAATAATTTCGGAGTTAAAAAATTAGCGACACGAGCGTCTTGCCGTCTGAGAGTGCAGTGCTGTTAATTCTGGCCCCTTAATTTTCAAGAGCCTGTAGGGGGGAGGCTTCATAAAGTTCTCATTTTCCGCTCCTCGGTTATTTTTGTATATCCTACCACCACCACCACCACCACTGCATTACATATAATAAAAAAAAAAGTACGCGCAACTTTCCTCATCTTACTTTTTTCATCTTACCGCGTGCACGCTACTCGTGTCCAGCATATTATATTGTCACATTTTTGCTTGATTGCATATAACCGCGCGCACCACAGAGCAAAAAGTAACCACGTAAATTTTTCATTAGCCAAATGCATCTTTAAAATTGTAGCGCGGCGCGTCACACACGTGCGGTCAATATTTCACCGCGCAACTCTTCTTATATATTCACCGCCGGCGCCGCGCTAATCTGAATAATCGATTGAATTTCGCGCAAAGCTGCCGCCGCAGTCACGCTGTAAAATTGAAAGCAAATGTATATATTAACTCGGTATGCAAATAATTTTTTTACAGCAATAAACATCGTACTCATCCCTCATAAACTCACATATAATTGTATAATCACCCCGTAATAAACAAAAAAGTCCCGTAACTTTTTTCTTATCCATCCCTAGAGGCAACCCTAATGAATCCATCATCCGTATTCCTCGCCCTTATCGACCTACCCCCACGAGTCTCAAACCAAAGAAGGGAGCGAAAAATCGACCGTAACTCATGCTGCAGCAAGAGCACAGCATGTGGCGTCCGCGTTCAGGGCCGCGCACGACTGCACCCACACACAACGGCGGCTTATCTGCTCATCGGGGGTTCGAGCGCCAGTACTAGCCGCCGCCTTAATCGCGTGGTCAGCTTCGATGAATAATTCACGCCCGCTCCGTGATGCAATTGATACTCGCGCGCTGCCACAAGCGCTCGCTGGATTAAAAATCGTTTGCTTATTTCCGTGATGCAGCGAATAAGCGCGAGGAGGAGGAGATGATGAGCGGGGATTAAACGCGACGGACGTAGTTCCGACCGTATAATGCTATCAGCCGGCAACGGAGTATCCCGTTTAATCTTCCTCCGGCTGTCGTCTGGTTGCGCGCGGCAGCGCTGTAGTGTTTTCTTTTTTGTGTGCCAGAGTCGAGAGAAGTTGGGACGGGGGCGCTGTGTTGCGAGGGGCAGATGCTTATTATGGAAATTCGAGTTGGCAAAGTTGGACGATGCGGGTTAGATTGCGGCGCGGGCTACTGCTTTTTTTTTCGTCCGTGGATATATAAGTGTGTAATAGAGTGACGATTATCTGGGTAATTGGTATTTATAGGGTTTTAAATTTTTGTATACGAGATAAGTGTGTTTTCATTACGGTTTATATTATGTTGAAGCGAGTATTTAAACTAAGTACCTTTGAAAAATCAATCAAGTAGAGTGAAAATTAAAATAAAATTCTTCCGGGTATATAATATATAAAAATACGCTCTAAATACAATTTTAAGTTTATCAGGAAGATAAAAAATATAGAAAGGAACTTAAATTTTTTCACTTACACCGAGTGTTTGGGGAACCAACCGCTCAGATATTCCGAGCGATTAAACTGCTTAATATCCCGCCTCTTAACGCGTTTCCCTTCATCCGCATTTATTTCGAATCGCGCTGGCGCGGGGTACTGGCAGAATTGTAAATGAGACACTGTTACCCTATTAAATCGCGCAGCTCTACGTGACCTCGCAGCGAAATAAACGCGCTCGAATTCGTCTGGAACGTGAGATGTATTCTACTCGTTTAAAATTAGAGATTCTATTTATCATTAAAACACGACGCCCCCACTCATTACCATCAAAATATCCTACTATACCTACACAGAACACACGGGTACACCGCAAGATAAAACTCAACGTTTAATTAGAAAACGCAAAACTTATTATCCTCACATCCTTCCCAAAAATTCTCCCTCTAACAAGAGAATCACTGACGAAGATAACTAAAGCGCCCACCTACCGCTGACAATTATACGTAGCCGAATTTGGCGCTCGCTCTATGCGTTCTACATATATATTATATACATTAATAGCCCGCTTCTCACTATTCCTCCCTAAACAAACTTTTGTAAATGCAAACTCGACGCTGCGCAGACAGACGTCTGAAAATTTCCCACTCGCGCGCAACAACTTTCGGCTGAGTCATCCCATCACTTCTCCGATGTTATCCATGCGCGCTCTCGCCCCTATAGCCGCATCGACTTTGTCCTAACTTTATCAGAATCCTCCTCCTACTACTACTCTCCGACAAATTGTTTTCTCTCGTCTCTTATTTCCCGAGCGTGCCAGCAACACGTGCGCTCGCTCCCCCCGCATATCTCGTCGAGATTTTCCGCCGCGCACTTACTTATGCAGGTTTCCCGAGGCCGCGCTGCGCCTTTTTGCGATGTATATTATGTACGGGCGCATACACGGAGGGGTCGAGATATCGAGACGAGATGTCGGAGGGGTCGAGGATTGTTGTGTGGTATGGAGGAAGAAGCTGCCTGAGCGGGGGAAGTAATTTTTTAAATTAAACGCGCGGCCGGGGATTTGTGATAACTGCGTGGAAATTTATATAGGTGAGCGCGGTAGGTACTTAATTTAATTTTTTTTTTTTCTGTGTTTCGGGTTATGAAATTCTTTGGGTATAGCAGTTGTGAATAACTTTTTTTTAAGTTAATCTTTTAAGTAAAATGGAACGTTATATTCATCATGGTTTTAATTTTACGGCTTTAAAACTCGGTAAGGTCGACGTGATTTGGTAAACGGAGCAGAAGAGCACAATTATCTATCGATGAGTCTTTTTTACGAAGTTGAAACCACGTGATGTAATTCCTTTGAGGGTATAATAAAATTCAAATTAAACTTGATCGGCCGCAATCAACTTTTTTCTTCGATCTTATGAAAAGCCTTTAATAGACTTTTCCCGGAGTCTTTTTCGTGCCACCTGCGAACTTTTGAAGAAAATGAAGAGAAAATTACGAAGCCGTACTATCTACCTTAAAGAGAAACTTTAACCTATCAATAGATGCTTTTATAATATCGCGTGCCTTATAAACTAGACGATAAAGTAAGAGTAAAATACGTATAGGCTTAAGCTTTAAATTATGTTTTATGTTGCGTTCCTAGACTAGGGAGCGGCTATAAAATCTTTCATAAAACTTGATAAGTTTTTGGTGTACATATACACAGAGTTGGAAGTTATTGCAGTACCTGGTACTTCTCTTTCAACTAAATGAAATAATAAATTATCTTTATATTCTTTTCGAACTTCATTTAACTCGTGACGATATTTATTCAAATACCAAAGAAATGTAAACAGTTAGATTTATCTTGTCAAACGTACAGCAAACATATTTAATTCAAGGGAGAAGAGAAATTTAATTGAAAAAAAATTCTTGTTAACAAAAGTTAATTCGAGCAAACATTGATCGTTTGCTCAATATACTCCCATCAACCCGCAAGAAATAACAGTTTATTCAAATCCACAATTCGTCAGGTACGATAGGCGTGGTATTACAGACATTTAAGCGTGCGTGTTTGCGGAAGCTTGTTCAAATAGCCAAATTATCGATCAACGGTTTAATTATTGCCTCGAATTTACTGAAATAACAGAATAAGGACACTGAAAACTCTGTTAACTTTTGATTTTCAGTTCCGCATTGCTAACTTATTTTTATCCATTACACTATATAAACTCTAAAAATAACGACCTTATTATCAATTTTACTTAAACTTTCCCAAATAGAATATAACACCCATTCATACGAATCTAATATATATTTCTAAAAAAAAACTATTCACATAAAAAACTCCGTCGCATCATCTTATTCAAGCTCAGCCTCTCTCCTCTCTGCACAAAACGGCGTAACATCTCGAAAGCGCGTCAAGACCCTTCCGTCAGCGCTCGCGACTTCTTCTATCCGCAACCCGGCGCACATACATAGGTATACATATCCCTCTCGACGTAGGTCATAGAGAGAAGAGAGAGCCGTCTGCCTTCTTCTGCGTCGCGCGCCACCCCCACGAGCGCTCGAGCGTGTCAATAATACGTAGGAGAAGCCTCCTACCGCCGCGTCGGGTGCCAGGCACTGCTACTGCAACCCCCTGTACCATGTATATATACGAGACGAGCGTAGCTTGCTTTACGAGACAAAAAGTTCGAGCCCGCCGCCTATTTATCTTCCGCGCGCGCGCGCGCTCACGGTAACACGTCGAAAAGATAAAAGTCGCGAGAGCGCTATGCGGGAAAATCGGGGTTTGCCGCAGCGAGCGATTATATACGTATAGGGGGTGCTGAGTGTAACGGGGCTTTTCCCCTTCCCCTTCGAGAGAGAAGAGGACAAATGGGATCGTTGGCGGTCGGGTTTCTGATTGCGGACCACGCGGAGTTTTGTAACTTTGTTACGTAGTAGTGTGAGGAGAGATGTTGGGGGATGAAGAGTATAGAGTCGATCGAAGTAATGCGATGTGTAAACACGTGGTGACGGTGGACGGATGAAGCTGTTTCGTCGTTTGATCGTCGTAAACAGGAGTTGGAGTGGTGAGAATTGACAGGAAAGAGATTTGGTTGCTGTTAATAAGCAATTAAGGTGAGAGGGAAAAACTGGATTGTTTTCTTTTGTGAAAGTACAGAGAAGCTTTTTTTTTCTTATTGATATTTTTATGAGTGACCGCTTTGTTTTATTGGAGAACGTTGTAATAGGAGTTTTATCCGTTGGGAATGGTAAGACTTTAAGAGTTTATTCCGACGGTAAGTCAAACTTTTTTATACCTTTGTTTTATACCTTCTTTATGACTAAGCATTTTTTAATTATTTTTCTGGTGTTGGTTCTAGCGTTTCATTTCGAAGCCAATTACGAGAAGAAACATATATCCTCTTTTATAAAGACCGCATTAATAAATCAAATTCGTATATTAGTCGACAGCTTTTAATATAGAAGATCGTCTATTTATTTAATAAACATGTACGTGTCTGAACATACAATTTACTACCACCATTGTCTCTTTTTTAAATAAAACCACTTTTGTATAGAAGCAAATTTAATGTACGAAAAAAATAACGCAACATTATACAAAAACGCGCAGAACCGCGAACAATAAAACGCGCATCTCGACGATCGTTGTTGCGCGAAAAACGTCGAGCATTTCGAAAAAGAGGCCGTCCATTTTTCGAGGTTTAGCTTTGATGAATCTCTCTTTCTCTCTATCTCCCCATCGTCCATTGAAAAATGACGATCAGCGAGCGGAAAACCTCGACGCATTTTCCCAAACAATTGTGAAAATTCTCCCGACAGAGGTGAATCGCGAGATTAAAGCGGTGACCCGTACGATACACTCCTATTCACACGCTTTCTCTTCCCCTTTTCCTTCGCTTCGAATTTTTCTAGTTACGCGATACATAAGCCATACGCTGTTTCGACGCACGTGTATTGGAGCATTATTCGTTGCGATATGGATTCTCCGAGTTTGATCTTGTTAAATAATAATAGATATATACGTTTTTACGATTTCGTGTACGGTGGACGGCGTCGCTCATAAAGTTTCCTCCTTTGTGACTTTTCTATATATTTTAATATTCCTTTATTCCCTTTTTTCCTCAATTTCGCTTTATTTCTACATGTACTCGGGGCTTTCGGCTTAAGGAAGTTTTCTGGCAAAGGGAAGTTTTAAATTGAATTTTTTAAAGATATAAATTTCCCATTCTTGTGTATCCAAAGTCCCCTACAAAATGTATACATATATCGCATCCTAAAAGAAATTTTAACACGTCGACGTCTATATATTTTGTTTCTATACCCAAGACTTTGATATATATTTTTACTGTTCTCGAAACAAATGTAAATGCATATATAAGCTCTACCAACAAACACACCCGTTAACCGATCAATACTCGAAAATTTTTCACGAAGCAAATTCATCTCCCTCCGGGCCGTCTTTCAAATTCTCAACAACTTTTATCATCTCGACAAAAAGAAAAACTCGCTCACACAGCCGAAGTAACAACCAACTCGAGCCTCGCCTCCTCAAAATTTTCTGGCACAGCCTGCTCTCGAACCTCCTCCACCCTCTCCCACCCGTTGTTTACATATACATAAGACTCGCACGAGCGAGCGACCACTTCTCTCTCTATCTCACTCTCTCTTAACACTCGACCTCGTGTACAGCATGAGAGCCGCAGGGTAGTAAGCCACGCCCCCACGCTAGTTTGTAAATTTCATCCCCCAACCTTGATCGTGAATCCTCCGGCTTGTTTTTTTTTTCATGCGGCTATATACCTATATACACGCGCGCGATTGAATTTACGACCGCCGCTCGTTTGCTTTGATCAGCGGCTGCGGGATATCTCAACGCAACGAAATCGGCATACAGGTGGGCGAGGAGAGATACCACAGCAGCGGCGGTCGAGTGCTGAATACTTTATACATATACGGCGAGGGGTGCGGTAAAATAGATTAAATGCTTGATTTAATAGGATTAAAGGCGATTAAAAATTGATCGCAATTCGTTATAAAAGTGAATTCCATTTTATGATGTCGTTATAACCAAATAACATTATCGAATAAAACACTCGTATTAATATAATACAACCGAAACGTTGGTAAAACGATTCACGATTTTTTCGTCCCCCCACATCGAAGAGAATCATGGTCGCACGAAAGGAGAGACCTAAATAAAGACGAAAACAATAAAACCGCCCCGTTAAACAAGAACAAAACAACACACGACGTGCGCGCGCTGTCTGCGTATGCGCTGCACGACATGCCGAAACCCGCGATGTTATCTTTTCTCTTTATCGAGCTTTTTCTTTCGTCAAAGCCCACTGCTCCCACCCCCCGACTCCCGGGAATCAATAATCACGGGCGGCGCACCTCGTCGATACGAAACTAAAAACGTTCCGCCGCAACGTATATATATAACGGTTGAATTAACAATTCTTCTTCCCCCACTTCTCCCATCTATTTACTCATTTACTCGTCTATTTCCCTCTTTTTCCCCTCTCCTTCTTTATTGCACTTCAAGTCCAAGTGGGTGAATGGAAAGTGCAGTTCTCGCGCGCTCTCTCGAGCGATAGTCGTTTCTCCCGCTCGTAAAAAGCGAATTCCTCATCGCTCTCTCTGTGTGTATGCGTGTAATACACCAGAAGGGTTCGGGCTCCTTTCGTTCCTTTTTCTGGCATTGTAAACGCCGAGAGAGAGAGCTTATATCGAGGACTCTCGAGAGCCGCGTTTGATTAGCGATCGCTCTCTCGGAAAGTGTACCGAATAAAGCGCGTGCTGGAAAACATACCACCCCACCACTTATTCTTCCTTTTTTTCTTGCTATTTTACGCTATATACGTACCTACGTCGCGTGATGGGGTATAAGTCTGTGTATCGGCAATCACTGCGCGGTGGTTACGGTTTATCGCACGTCGCATTACGCTAATGTGCCTCGTTGTGTCGTAACAGAGAGCCCGCCGCGCTTTTTCTCGTAAAAGCTTGCACGTTAGGTCATGCGAGAGGCGCAGTGCAGCGCTCTTTCTTTTTCTACTCTCTCGTTCCACTCTCGTAGCCGTTTCTCGGGCATTACATAATTATCGGAGATTCCGCGCGGGCCGTCCTATACCCTCGGCCCACGGGACTTCGGGAGCATCGGACGGCGTAATTGCATTTTCGATTTAGCGTATATATACCGGTGCAGCTGTATATATGCGCGCCATCCGGGAATATTTCGGCGAAAAATTGCTTTATTGCTGGATACTCGAGAGGGCTGCCGGCTCGATAGGCTTGGGAGTATAATTTGAGGATAACCGAGGGTAATATTTTTTTTTCTTTATAGCGCTCTCGCGCATATATAACTGATTAATATTGTTATAATTTTTACATCGGGCGTGATATTTCAGCGTTCCCTTCTCTTTCATCCCGCGCCCTACCCTTTTCAGATCGTATTATATATAGAACGAAATATAAATCAAGAGCTAATTAAATGCCGTTATTGAGAATTGATTAATAGAAAAATGATTACGCGTCGGTGATCCTAATTTATACGTGCAATTTTATATAGGCCATCGCCGCACACATTTCCATCTAAATTTAATTTATCCCGAATATAAAATAATGAATGGCCATCCAGTCCAATCCGTACCTCTATACGTCCTCGCGCGCGATTATAAATGAATGGCCATCAGGCCGTTAATCAAAAAAACGTTAATCTTCGCGTGCGATTTCCCTGCGCCACGCTTCGCCAGTAAGAGACGTTAATAATAAACGCACCGCGGCCCATTGAAGTTTGACGAGACGTAATTCGATTACACGCACAGGCGCGTTAATTTATGCTCGCTCGTATAGCCACACGGAGTTCGTCGGAATTAGGGTCGGACCTCCGGTTCCCGCGGGAAGTTGCAATTTGAAAACTAGAGGGAACACGAGAGAGAGAATGGAAGAGAAGTCGCAGCGTACCGGATAATTGCACGCGTTCTGGTGAAGGAGAGACGGGTACCTTCTGACCTCTCTAGCAAACGTTCCCCCGAAACAATGAACCCGCGGTAGGGTTGCTAAACGAGATACAAAGGTCGCGGTACGTGTCGTCGTTGGTGGTGTACAACGCTGGATGGGACAACAAGCAAAAAAGGGGGAGAAAAGTTTTGGAGTTGTTTTAATATTTATTAGAGCTTTTTTATATTAGCTAATTAATATACTAAAAGAAAAATTGTTTACTTTTTTTGTAATAGAATAAACCAGAATGATAAGAAAGGCATTACGTTAAAGATTAAAATTCAAGATTATACGATTTAAAATAAATGTTCGCCAGCTTAATTATCTACCTTGAAGCTGCCACGGTTAACATAAGTAAATACGTTAGCTAGGCCATTTAACACTTGAAAGCCTTTTATTTCGCAAGAACAATTTGTCAAGCCACAATGATTTTCACTCTAAAACCTCTTTCGTACCTTCCTTTCTCTCTCTCTCTTTCCTACCGGGTATAAAAGAACAGAGAAAAGGTCAAATTACAAACGCATGAGATCGCCTTTTTTCCCTTTGACCATCTTTGTCTTTACATCTGACCCTTTTGAAAGGCGAAAGAGAAGGAGAAAAAAGAAAGCGTTGAATATTCCACGATTCGGGGGCATCTGCGAAAACTGCTTTAGCCGGTTATTTTCCCCTCTATCTTTCCCCGGAAAACCTCTTTTAAGAGCGACGAACACGAGAGAGCCTGCCGCTAGAAATAAAAGAGAGGAATTGCTCCCAGGGCACCGTCGAGTCAAACAATATTATTCCACTCGCGTTATCGCGGCCCAGCATAATTGGACAACTTTAATCCTTCCGCAATTATTCTCTCCCACCCCTCTCCCACCGCGCGATAAATCATCTCTCTACTCTCGTATTAACTTTTGCCAATCGAGATCGAACGAAACGACTCTCTCCGTGCAACGCTTCCTCTCATATCCCTATATATAATCTAACACATGTCACTGCCTGCACGTGATAACTCTTACTACACTGTTTATATAAGCAACCGTACAGCTATATTACACGTTTTCTAAGATCGCGGGAGTGTATTTCAGGCGCCCGCCTTAGGGTGTGTCCTAATTACAGCACTGGCGCCTGCGATAAAAGACCGGGCGAGTGCACACGCGTGATGTGATGTATATATAATACTGCAGGTGTGTATATGTTTCGCGAGGAAGTGACGTCGTCATCTTGGACGCGCGGTAATTAAGTAGACATCACCTTTGTTGCCTTTTTTCGTCTAGGGCTCTCGCGCCGCCTGCAAACTGCGCAGGCTAATGAAGATTTCGAGGGGAAGAGGTAGGTATGCGCAAAAGCTAGTGAAGACGACAACGGAGGAGGTAGGGGTTCGAATTAAAAGTGTTATATGTATGCGCGTGCGCAGGTTTATGATGTTTGTATAGGAGAGGGGGGCTAATTAAGGCGATGGCTTGATGAGCTTTCAATTTAATGGACGGAGGGTGGATGAGCAGAGGTAAAATGCGAAACTGGTGAGGTCCGAGGGCTGTGCACAAAAGTTACCGTCTGAAAGATGAATTCGAGGTGTACGGATTCGCGAGTTGGTGTATCTATAGTGCGTTTACTGATGAATTATGGTTATACTTATGGTTGTGTAAGGATGATTTTAAGAAGCAGAAGTAATTTTCGTTAGTGAATGCGGAGGGTGATTTATTTTTAATATTTAATGTCAATGCCATACATCATGATTGAAGGCCAGAAACCGTTGCAATCATGTTTCGGCCTTTTATTATTATCGAAAATATAACGAACAAGGTGCGGGAAGAAATGGAACTTGATTTATCCAATTAGAATATAGCGAGAAAATACATTGCGATGCCGTCGACAAAGTGACAAATGACCGAGCTATATCCCGGCCATTACTACTGATTATCATAAAGGAATGCGCATACTGGTACAATCCATTTATCGAACACATCTATTGCTTGTACCTACTGACAAACACACACACACACACACGAGCGAGAGTCGTGGCTCTCGGAAAAGTAACGAGAAAAATAATACCATAAATAAAACGCTTGGCTCCTTCTTTTATTCATCTCAACTACGCACTAAGGGCGCCGGCGTTAAAAAATAAGAAGCACGCGTCCACCCATAAACATTAATATTCACTAAGTGAACAGCTCTATTAATTAAATTTTTACGGCCTGAAAAAAAAAAGTTCTCATCTCGTATAACTATACTATATAATATACTACACATACCAGAACCCCTCGCTACAAACCGCCCCGTTAATTAATGCCTCTCTCCCTGTTTTAATGAATAAAACAGGCCACGAGCTAAGCACACTTTTCTTTCAGCCCCTTTTCCGGCCGATGATCATCGTTGCGAGCATAATCAGCAACCCATCAACCTCCATCATCCTCGTCGACGCAATTATTTTAGTTCCGGACCTCGAAGAAGCACCTTTTCACCCACTGCTCCTCGCGTTCACACAGAAGCGTGGGAGATTTATAACAGTGTGTGTGTATACCTGCGTGGTTATATCTCAAGAGAGTGTACCTATATGAGGAAAAGACAGAAGGGAGAGATACAAGTGTGGTCTGTGTGTATCGAATGCTGCCTGCGCGAGGTAATATTGTTCACGTCCAAGTCGCCCATTTGTCATAGCTAGCCGAGTGTCGTTCCGACTCTATATGGCTTGTCTGCGCTGTGGGTATTGCGTGAATCATCTCTCATTTGGCTGTTGACTTCTCGAGATGCGTTCTCGGATGCTGCGGTGACGAGGGAAAAAAGTGTCAGAAAAGTCGTGTAGCGTTATTTCGGTATATATGCTCATTGATGTTGTATTAATTGCATAATTTCATAGAGCTGGCGGTGAATTGTGAAAAATACTAACGTTTCATTACGTAGTTATATAAAGAAGTAAAATGTACGAAAGATAATAACATGAATTACTCGGAAATTAATATAGAAGAAAAAGTCGGCAACGGATAAAAATGGGAATTTGTCATTAAAAAGAAGCATATCAGCTCAAATGAGCCTCGTCACGGCATTATATTAAT
This sequence comes from Torymus auratus, assembly GCA_900474315.1. Classification (NCBI taxonomy): domain Eukaryota; kingdom Metazoa; phylum Arthropoda; class Insecta; order Hymenoptera; family Torymidae; genus Torymus; species Torymus auratus. Next base: position 42,430 of record UXGD01000565.1, on the reverse strand, counting down.
CGCAATTTTTTTTTTTAACAAAAAAATTTTAATTAAGTATTCTGCTATAGTCAAACATTCTTTTCGGGACGGGGGGCAAGAAGGCATACTTATTGAAAAATTAAATTTCGTTAAATTAAACGAAGCGTAATTATATACATATTAATTAAATTTCTTCGCTTAAAATGAAAATATATGGACCCTAGCTCTTTTCGCTTATACACACGTCTTTTGTATTTATACTGTGCGAATTTTTCTAAAAAAATTCACCTAACGAGTTCTAATTGTATTAAAATATACAAAAGCAGCTTTGCTTTATGGCCTCGAAACACGAAGGACACGCGGTTCCTCCCTGTTAAACCATTATAAAACTGTTTCCACGTTAGTCGCGAACCCACGCACTAAATAATCCAAAAACTGCGCCAAAATCCTAAATCGAAAAATCAAAAAAACTACATACGCATCGCGCATTTCATCCCTCTATATAAGTATATACTCGGAAACACGAGAAAAAGAGCGCGCACACGAGACAGAGTCGATATCGGACGCGAGAAGTCTGCTGCTACTACAGTAGCGCGTGTACTTATACGGAAGTGTTTCGTTATACAAAGCTGATGTTCGCCCTTGGATTTGGCAAGTGGCCATTGATGACCCGACGCACGCGTATAAGTACACGACACCATTAACTGCGGGGACTATCAACTCTCATCACACAGAGACACGCTCGCACGCAGCGCAAATGTTTGAGCGCTCGTCAAGAGTCGATATTATTGCGTGCTCGTGAGAGCGAAATAAACTGACGAAAAGTCGGTGTTTTTCGCGCGAAAACAGAGAGCATGAGTACACGCGCGAGGTTCTCACGGTCGCTTTTTATTTTTCGTCGACGCGCTGTCTGCGCTCGTGCGGGAGAGAAAGAGGGAGAAGTTTCGGGGGGAGGAGAGAGTCTAGGATAAACTTTCGGCTTCCTTTATGTACGGCCGGCAAGTTTCCGGGCGTGCTTTCATATTTAAAGAGCCAGCCGAGCACTTTTTCGTTGTTCGCGTGCGAAGCAGTTTAATATGACTGTAGTGTTAGGACGGTAGCATGGTAGTGTGTATGTCTGCACGAATAAAGAAGCGGGGAGAAAAATGTTCATCGGATTCTTGGCTGGACCTTTTTTGCTTTATTCTGACTCAATTGGGTGATGCGTGCTTGAGTTTGTGAGAAGGCTTTGAAAAATTTCGCGACTTCGCGCTCGCGCGCCTGGAATACGTACTTGAAGAGATATGACGTTGCTTTGGGATATATTTTTTTCGGAGTATTTAAAATTTGATGTTCATTTTTTTTACATAAATAAAATGCGATAGAAAATTTATTTGCAAGGAATTTCGATAAAATGCTATTTTGGATAAAATTCGGCGCGTTTGATTTATTTTTAGCGTTGAAAAAATTTTAATTTTACACGAATTTTTAGAGTTTTACCGCCAAAAAAACAGGCAAGGAGAAAGACTTTGCCTATATGACGCCAGCATGAAAAGTAAAGTGCGCGTTGGAGGACACGCTTTCATCGATTTGAAAAACGCGCTTCTGTGAAAAAGTCGTTTGAAGTTTTTTTTTTGAAAAATGATGTCGCATATATCCTACACGCTCGTTAAGTTTACTATATACTTTTCTATACTTACTTTTTCGATCACGTGATTTTTAGTTGCACTTTTTCCTGTCACCATTTTTCAAAGTTAAAAAATAATAGTATAATCAATATGGTAATGAGTACATTTTTTCTGTTTCACTACTATGTCTATTTGTAAAATAAAAAATAGTTTGTTCATAACCGGCAGTAATTTTAGTTTAATAAATTTTTTATACTAATGCAATCAACGTATTGATAATAATATTTTCAATCAAATTTTATGTTACTTTTACTGTTATTACGCACTTGGTGAAAATAAGGGGATGGACTCTATGACGGAAGATTTTATCAGTAATATATAAAGTAATGGCATGGTATGACAGAGGTCAGATCCAAAACTATTGAGGGGAAATGCGCTATTATACGCACTCGCGTGCACAACTAATCTGAAAAGATTACATGAATCTTTTACAAGCCATAGCAAACACAATTTCTGTCAAATTGAGAATTTCAAATACTGCAAATTATTCTATTTGTGAGCTTAGGAATCAATTTATAAGCTGTCAAAACATAAAAAAATTTTTTCAATATATGATGATAAAAAGGATGGAATCCGAAATTATTTTTTATGTGAACTTTGATTTTCCTTTCAAAGTCGTCAATTTTGAATGAAAGTCAATTAAAGGGAATGAATTAGAAAAGTGGATTTTTATAGTGTACGTTTCAATAATACTTGATCCAAGTAATGTTTTCAATTTAGTTTTATATTCTTAAACTGATTCTTTTTATTTAGAGATTTTCAAAATAATTCTAAATTTTTTCGTAGCTTATGGCAATACCTTTTCCCCAATATTCTATAGCAATAAATCATTTGATTTATTTCTTTCATAAATATTAGTATTTTTATTATTTGCACGCTTTTATTTACAACTACAAAAGAAGAATTGCAGCGATTGTATTGAAGAATGAATCGGTGGACAAAGAATCATCTGGAAAAAGCGATGAAAGTCTATAAGAGATGAAAAGAATGCGGACAAAAGAAAAGAGTAGCAATTGCAGTGAAATAACCATCAACACAATAACGTTAATTATACTTCATTAATTACAGCCTAATAACCATAATTTAAATTTATTGAATTTTCTCTTTTATTACAACGTCGCCTGGAAACATGAATTTTCGCATTTACATCTTTGTAAAGAAATAAAAACGATTGTATTATTTTCAAGTTTCAGAGCAACACAAAAGCTGATAATAAATAAACAGGAATAAAGAAAATGTAAGCTCATAAGCCCATACATAAAACAGTTATTAATGATATATAGTGACATCATAATAATATAGCCTCTGTCTCAGTCGTAATTACCAAAGTATCTCAATTGATATTATATGCAACATATGTAAACAACCATATTTATTTATTTTAAATTTATGATTTTCTGAATATACGGTCAAACGATTTTCAAATTAATTATAAAATAAAGTGATCGGATGAATTAATTTATTAAAAATGGTAGATTAAATATTTGATAACATGAATTAATCAACTGTTTTAAGCCGCGATAAAATTGAATTAGTATAGTTATTAAATTTTAACCTCCATGACAACATATACTTATTTTATTTTATCTTGACATCATTCAATTAATGTTTCAACTTATTCAAATTTTTAATTCAAATCAAGTAATTAATAAAGTGGGATAAAATCGTTTTTAATCAGGTATCTCTTGATTGAATAATTTTTTTAAATTACGCCTTAAACGAGAAAATAACAAGAACAAAACCGGCCAAAGATCCAAAAAGAAAAACAAAATCACTATTTTCCACGAACCGTCTCAGCGACTCCATAAATCATCTCCTCGCAGGTATATGAGAAAATTCGAAACGTGGAGGCGTTCATAAAATAAGTAGACCTAGTCGCGCTTGGTAAGGCATATAATACACACACACATTCACGTTGTTTAATCTCCGCGTTATGAGATAACTTTGAGCACATTTCTCACAATCATCTCCCGAATAACACGATTATATTTCAGCCGTCTCGGCTCCGTGTATGTATAAGCATAAAAATTCATCGCGCATCACCTTAATAACTTTCCTCCAGAAATACACCCGCTGCTTACACCTTTCATCGCGAAACCTCCGCGACCTTCCACATAAATTCACCCTTCCTCTCCCCTTTCATCAGCAGAAACTCAATCATGGCCAATAAAGCGGCGGGGTATCCGTCCTCCACTGCGGGGTGGCAACCCCCTCGATATAACAAGGAAAATCCAGCCGACTTCTTATATAGGTGTATACTTCGGAAATGAGTGCTTCGTGCACTTATACACGCGAAAGAAAAAGTAATAATAAGTACTCACCTTGTACGGTGGTGAGGTCGGGCGAGGGTGGGTCCGGGACGCCGAGGGCAGCCGCCGGCAGCAGCAGCAGTAGTAGTAGCGCGCACCTCCGGCGGCCGGCGGCCGTTAGCCCGACGCTACACGACGAGCGTATCCTCCGACTGGCCGACGACATGTCCGCAACTCAGCTGCTCTCGTGGGTAGTCGTCGTCGTCGTTAGTCCGTCCACCACGTCGTGCAGTCTGATGCCCTTCCTCTCCAGCTCGCCAACGTGTCGATCCGCGTGCGCACTGCCGCAGGGCTGCGGGCTGCCTCACGCTGACGGTATAATGATGATGATGATGCACACCAAAGGTGTATAGGTGATGACGTGAGATAATGATGACGTTGAGGGTTGTAAGGGGTGGGTGGAGATATATGATGTTTGGGATGCGCAGAGTATGAAAATCACGTCTAAGTGTGGCAGTGGTTCCTCGAGGTTGGTAAATATATATTTTGTCTAATTTTGTTTTTAGAAGATCAATAAACTGAGATTGATATGGGTGGTTTTTTTATAGAAGCATGACACTTGAGCGGATGCGAGGAAAAAATATGTATAGGAGCTGTGTTTGGGTTGGACGAATCGATCCATCAAGTATAGACACAGGTGACTGTGTATACGATATCCGGGGTGTATCGATACCAAATTTCTCGTCAAACTAATATGTGCAAATCACTCAAAACTGTTTACCTTCAATAAGTTTTCACAAGTCATTGGGTAAAGATTGGAAACTTTTCTGGAGAAAAGCTAAACAATGGATGTTTTTCGCGAGTAGATCTTATTCGTAAATAAATAAAAGTTTTCCGAGTCATTCGAATTAATACAAAACTCTCAGAGGAAAATTAGACGTGATTTTCATGCGTCTTTCAGATTTGAAAATTCATCCATCGTCTCTCTGATATAAATGTCGGCGAAAATTGGTGCGATATTGAAATCGAGCTTTTTGGATGTTTGTACACGAAAACTAAATTGAGATCCCGATTTGAAAAAATCAACGGTACTATAACGTAAATTACAGTGTACTTGATCGGTAGTCTAGGGCCGTACTTACAACTTTAGATCTACAATGTACCTATGTCAAATACCCACAAACTTTATGCCGGCTTTTTAGAACGAAATAGAGCTGGCAATTTGTCCATTTAACGCTTTTTTGAAACTATCAATTATAGTTATAGATATTTTGATACCTATAGAACCCTAGTAATTTAGCATTGTTACTTTCAATCGACACACGGATATGTAAAACCGCCTTTTCCGTAAGTGGAACGTTGTGTTTTCCCCAGTACTATAGTCTACGATTGAAAAGATTAGTCACCTTTGTTTTATCATTATGATCAATATAAGTCAGAGGTATAAAAATAAATGCTATTTTTATAACACAACATATATTCTAACCCAAAAAGATGAAACAGATACTAAATAAATGAAAAATCCCGGTTTTCCAAATCAGCTTTTCCATATCCTTATCAGCGAAAACTGCAGCTCCTTATCTCCCAAAAATAGCATCTGCTCTCTCCCTCTCCTCTCCCCAAAACGTGAATAAACGCCGCAATTTTACAATCCTTAAAGCCCTCTCCCCTCTCCACAGAAAAAGCGCGATAAAACGCCGCACCAATTTTCTCCAGCCGAACTTCTCCACCCAGCCACACCTTATATGTAGGACTGGCGTCCCTCCGAGCGACTTTCTCTCCCCTCCGATTCCCCTCCTTCTCCCTTCCTTCCAGCCATACACGCTCTATAACGGCTTGCATTTTTCGGCAGTTCCCTTTTCTCGCGCTTCTAACTTCCCTTTTTGCGGTGATGGCAGCAACGGTCGGTCGCAGCTAAACGATGTGCAAACGTTAGAATGAATAGGAACAGCGCGGGGGCAGAAACTTTTTTGACCGTACACATACAGATATAGATGGAAACCTGCAGTATGTATACGTACGAGATTCAGAGGATTTTTTTTTTCCTTTCGTTTTGTCCCGCTTTTTTTCTCTCTCGCACTGTACTGCACGCGCTCGTTTGAATGACAGCGCGCCGACGCGCCGAGCTTGCGCGCGTGAGCTTTACGGCCAATTTGTTTTTATCGCGAAATTTTTCGTCCGCGCGGGGAGTAAAAAAAAAATGGTGCGAAGGGGGTACACGGGCATTTTGCGGGAGTTTAAAGCGAGATTTAAATGCGTTTTCGAGTGGTTTTTATACTGGTTTAACGTCGAATCCAATTTTATGAGGAAAATGTGGAGAGAGATATGACGACTTTTAATTTAAATGCTAATGTTTATTTACGTTTTTCTTTGAAACACTCGAAATGATAAAGAACTCGTTATTTTAACATATTTTTCAAGAAATATATATAAATTTTTATTTACTTGTAATATACGCTATTTTATAATAAAAATAAAAATAATATGACGCAAAATTTTCCTTTCTCAAGAAACGTTATCTTATACATGAGTGAACCGTTATATATTTATACAGTATCGAATGCCGTCCATTCGCTCTTAATGCTTCTTTTTTGCGCATTGTTTGTATAGCCAAGTAAAAGCGCAGCTCCAAAATAAAACCACCTAAATCAACCGCGATATTTTAGTCCGCATCGCTATACCATAAATTCACCATATTACATTACAGATTTACCTACCCCGACTGCATTACCTCCGAGACATCGAAATTCTTTAAGCCGATGGCTGAAAGCTTTCGATATGCAAGCGCACACGTAAACTCACACACAGACTAAGACACACACACACACACATCGGACGCATACGGCAGTGCAGCTAAACTTTTCGATAAATAATTCAGGGCGCGCTGTGGCCTGCACACGTGTGCGATACATTTCGTCGCGTACAAACACACTCACACGAACGCATGGAAATAAAAGCGAAAGAGAAAAAGAGTAGGAGAACGAAACCTCCTTACCCTCTTCTCGTAGCCTCCTTTCGGCGCCGCGAAAGCAACGCCGGCTCGTGACTTATAAATGAGACACTAATTATGTATGCGTTTTCGTTACGCGCGCGCGCGCGCGGCCCCCGCGCATCGATTCGCGCGCGCGCGTTTCGTCATCGTCGTCGTCGATCCCCTCCTGCTCCACGCGCGTGCGGTGCATTGCACCCGCAAGCGCCGTCATAAACAAAGGCGCCAGACTGGGGAGGGGGAAGGGAAAAGGGTGATTCCGACGAACGGGAAAAGACGAAGAAAAATAAAAGAAAAGTCTCTGGTGAACTGGAGAAAGTTCCCGTTGGGAAAATCGTGCGCTACGCGATGTGAACGAGGGTTTATATTGCGATTGATACAGTCGTATAACGGTTTTATCGCGTGATGTGTGTGGGTGCAGAGCCCTTGTAGAACAGGAGGTAGAAGTCGAAGGTGAGCATCGTGATGTGTGCTGTGCCTTTGAATTTCGAGGATTGTTGAGAAGTTCATTCGCGAGCGTGATGCGCTATGTGGGGGGAAATGTTGCATCGATGGATTGGAATATGTGATGCAATAGAGTTTCGGTACGATGGAACGTTAGAAAAAATTTTGACACATAGTATATGGGTATTGTTGTTGTTAAAGATTACTATTTAATACTTGGTGTAAGGTAATTGAGCTATAAAGTTTGTTAAAATTAGTTACAGTAGGAATTTGATACCCGATCGCATTATATTATAACCGCGTGCATAAACCTAATGGACGCAACTTTTTGCTCCAACCATAATATTCTACGAAAACGCATACATAGCCGTACCCCACTTGTAGTTGACGCAGGAAAGGAAAGAACGAAAACTACGAACAAAGCGTCGATACTTGGTAACGATGTCACCAGCGAAAATTCTCCGAACTCATATAAATGAACACGAAAAAAAAAGAGAAAAGGAAAACTGTTTCCCGAACTAATTTAACTTTCGCGATCCCCGAACGATACACTCCAACTCTCTTACCCCTACGTATATGTAATACGAAAATCCTGCGCAAGTAAGTAAGTAAGTACATACAATCCCCTACTGTCGTTTCGTAAAAACGAAACAGACACGCGCGCTCTCGAATCTCGAGCGAACGAAACGCGTTCCTTGACTCTTCAGAGCTTTACACACAGCCGGGGTTAGCTTGCGAGGACAAAGGCCATCGCACTGCGGCGTAAAAAACTACCGCGGTGTGTATAAAAGCCCCTGAGAGACAGACACGTATACCGTACGTCGCCCTCTCGAAATCGGGCGTAATCCTCAATCCCCTCCTTCAGAGAGTAAGAAAGAAAGTCGCTGGACAATGGACAAAGACAAACATGACATTGTGCAGCAGACGCGTGACAAAGGAGAAGGAAGCATATAATAGATATGTGAAGTGTGATGAGTGAGTGTGTATATGGCTGATCGGATGATCCTCTATTACCCAGCCCGTTCGGCATCACATCTCTCGCGGCCGCGTGCGTGACGCGTGCAGTTTCGCCCTGCTGTATGCGCTGCTGCCTGCTTTCCTCTTCGTCGTCGTCTTCGCGCGAGCACGCCTCTCTCACGCTCCTGATCGATCACGCTTCGGCTGCATATTATACACCACCACCTGCGAGCCAACGTTTCTGTGTGATGCACACTCTCGTCTCTCTTTACACACCTGCCGCCCAGAGTGCCAAAGAGAGAGAAGAGAGAGAGAGAAAGAGAGAGCTTTTGCTGACAAATTGACGCGAGCTTGAATTATTAATGCGCTACCGGTCGATTCTGTTTTCTTCTTGTTCTTCCAACGGCGGTGCAAACAATCGTGCCCGATGGAAATTATATTAGTCTGATTACTTCGGTTGCTAACGCGCGACACGCGTTTGTTATACGATTGCTCCGAGAGAGAACAGAGAATTTATTACGAACGCACGTAGCTCCGACGTGTATAATGAGATTCGTGTGTATTATATAGACGTCGGCGACTCTTGGAACACATTGCCGTTAGTCATGCACGCGCGACCGCCACGGCGTTATTATATGTTTTTTTGTCTTTCTCCTCCATCCCCGCGCTCGAGCTTGCGCGCAAGTTTGACGCAGTGGCGCGCAGTATAAGAAGACGCGCGCGGGACTTTCTCTCCGCTTTTAAATTCGAAAAATCGCACCAGACCCGCGAAACCAACCCCACACACACTCTGCAAATTGATTTTGCCAGCACCCGCCGCGCTATTTATAGTCTCTCTAGCTCCGTTATCGCGGCGATGAACTTTCGATGCACCACACGTGTGCTCTCTTACCTCAGCTACCGTGTTCTACTCTCCACCCCCTCTCTCTTTCTCACCCTGCACACCTATTCCACAGCTCTTCAGCTTCTCTATATTATTATACGTACACTTCGCGAGCACGAATCTCGCAGCGTGCTATCTCCCTTTTTCTTCTTTATGTACTCTTCAGAGAGATATGTGACACGCGCGCGGGCGCGCGTGATGGTGCGACACGGACCGAACACCGCGACGCGCCACCGCTGCTGCAGGGCAGAGGCTCTACGGCAGCACTACTACGGGCCGCGACCGCCGTCGACGCTGCCGCCGGCCGAGCGTCGCCGCGACGCCAACCACCACCGCCGCCGCCGGGGCGCCGGCGCTCTACAGCCCCCGTTTTCACCCCACCCCACTACTATGCGAGCTTTATGTATATGTGAGAGTGTGTGCGGGGGTAAGTATCGCGTGCTATGCTATACGGCGAGTTGTAGCCGCGCTACACGGCCTGTTTCTACTGATGCCCCCTATACACATGTGTATATATATGCCTACGCCCCCGCGCGAGGGTATGTGTGTAGTTGCATGACTCGCCGTAGTAGTTGCAGCACGCGAATAATGCTAGTAGCTGGCGATTTTCGCTGATTCCGCGGTGGTTCTCTGTATAGGTACTAGCTCTCGCGGGGAAACGTTCGTATACGAAGTCTCTCAGGAGAGACAGAGAGTACGGTATAGAGGTCCTTTTTGAGCTTTTCAGAATGAGAGAGGGACGGCGAGGGTGGTACTTCAGCCGTGATTTATATCCTGGTTCGATGATTTTGTTTGTTTTTTCGGGGAAGGAGGGGGTGACTGCGGTGTGGTGTTTGTCGCGCACATCACGCAATCGTTATCTGTTTTGGAAAGGTCGCGTGGATCGATTTTTGATGTTGCAATTGTGGGTGTATTTTCGAAATGTGAATATTTGTCTGGGAGAGGAATATGATTGATGGGAATATTCGGGATGGAATCGTTGTATAAACATTCTTACCGTCGTAAATAATGTATGAGGGAAATGTATGTATGATGGGAGCAGATAGGTATAACAATTATCGTTTTCTTCAATTTGACGTATGAATATAAGGGTACATGCTGTATTTCACGTAGTGCCTTTGACTTAGCTTCATATTATTTTTTACGCAGCATTGCCGGACGTAGAAATTACGTACACTCGCTCGCTCTTCATCTCATAGAGGCTTTTTTTTATGGCAACCCATATATTTCCTACCGCGCGGTCTAATTCCACTCAATTTTTTACAACCCCGCTTTAACCGTTCTTTTAGTTACTCCTTATCTCTTGTATATTGTCTTTAAATTCTTTAGCAGCCCTTTAAACGACCGTAATTCACGTTTCGTTATAATCCCCGCCGGCATTTTTAATTGCATTCTTGCTCGCGTCCCTGACGTGCCTAGACTCCGTATCGCATACCTTATTATTTTCTTGTTCTCGCAGCATTAGAAATCAAATAGCTTGCATATTCCAATTCCGATTAATGTTCGTCGTCATAGTACAATATATAGTTTTTAAAAGTACTATAGGTATTTATATTTAAATCTATAGAATTTTCCTATACTGAAAATATTTCGTTCAATGCAAACGAAAAATTCAATTGAAACATATTCCATATGCCGTGCACTCTAGTAAACCGACATGATTTCATTTTTCCAGGCAAATCTGAAGAAAAAGCACCCGCGGGATATGTTACCGTGTTCTCAAAAGAAAAATTTATGTAACTTTTAGTAGCGCAGCGTCGACCAGCGAAGAAACACTCATCCCTGGAGAAATTTAAGAAATTCATCAAAGAAAGATCGCGGCATTCGGATCCCCTTTATCCTCACGCTTTTCCCTACGCCCATCCGCAAAAATCAATTTTCAAACCCATCATCTCGTACGCGAAAAATCTCGTTGACAAGCTCCCACGACATCTGCAATTTTCCTACAGGCAAAATTAATTTTCCGCGCACGCGAGAGAAAAACGTTCGTCGTGCCCCCTTTCTTCTTCTTCTTCTTCTTCTTTTGCGCAGCATCAAACGACGCGGTCTGAAGTACCACCGCGTGACGACATCGCTCGAGTGCCGACACGTCCTCGTCGTCGAGGCATCACGACGACGACGACTCCTTTATAGTAGCGCGGGCGCATGCAGAGAATAAAGAGCGAGAGCCGGTACCACGGAAAATGCCGATGCTCGCTTTTGGCCTTCTATATGAGAATTCCTCGCGAGCCTATAGCGAGTGATTCGTAATAAAACAAGTGGTAGAATTAAAGACGGCTTGTATAATTGACGGAAACGAGGTGCAGAGTAGCGGATAGGATTAAAGGAGGGGAGATCAGTGTGTTTTATTTGAGCTTTTTAGAGGCAACGGCGAATTGATCTTGGACGGGTGCCCGCTGCAGGCTCGCACGGGGCAAGATTGCGCGCATATTTGGAATATGTATGCAAGCGCATGCAGAGGAGGCTGATGCGAATGAAAGAGGGAAGTGCGCGCGCGGCCAGGGCAATGGAATATCTTGACTTAATTAAAAAATTTGGCTTTTTGTGTGCCGTACCGCGTGGCCTGGGCTATTCTTGGTGACATTGTGTCTAGCTTAGGTAGAAAGAAATTGAAAGAAAGACGGTTTTAAATTGAACATTATATATTTACATATTTATATGAGAACAGTAGTACTTTACTTTATTTTCATTTATTTATTATTTATATGGAATAATGCAACGAAGATATGTACAGGAGTTGTTTTTTTTATGAAATACAATCAGCTTTGAAGATTGCATTTTTGAAAATAATACTGCAGTGTTACTTCGGCGAGAAATTTATGTAACTGGAAAGGGACATGCGAGATATTCTCAAATTTAACGATTTTACCATTCGCTGAACAATAACTTGGTAAATAGATCGTGTCAAGGATTTCACGTTAAATATAGAGTAACAATTGCAATGGATGTTGAGCAAAAATAAAATAGCAAATATACCCGGTAATTTAAAATATAGACATTAAAAATGTTTTTTATTTATAAATATGTTTTACTCAATATAGGTATATATAAAGAATCGTATTTATACTATATCGATTTAAAATATACATATACTAAAAATAATAAATAGATGGAAATTAATTTAAATACATTTATCTTTCTTATGTATATGTAACTTTTTTATGAAAATAGCCATATTAAAATAAACAGGTGTCGTGTTTTGTAGCGCATTATTTTGCCTCATCGGATATTCTTCGCATGCGATGATATTCAAAATATCAAAGTCTACTATACCACGTTAAACAGTCGAACCATTTTTCATGTTCACGCGCCTCAACACGGAAATGTTCGCTGCCTGCATATCAAGAGTTCCTTACTATGTATAAAGTGTAGTTATTTAATTAACACGTCACCAAAGATGACGTACAGCAAATTATTTACTAGACTCTTGGCAGGACTATTACATTATTCTATATTATAATGCTGTAGTAAAATAAATTAAAAAAAATCATTATTATTAAAATAATATGAAAAAAAGTAATTTTTATTCATCACCAAGTGAAGAATACAATTTCAATCTCATTCATAATTATGTACTCCCTTTCAGGAAGACTATTCTGATGTCATTTTCACGAGAAGTGAGAAGTCTAATTACTTGGAAGGATTGAAAAATATCCAATTGCAAACCTGCCTTTGTCAGGTAATCATCTCGAGAGAAATTATATTTCAATAACGATTACACTGATAATTACGAAATTCTAAGAAAATAACAAGATCCTTTTTTTAGATTATTAATAACGGCATCGGTGAAAGGCAGCAGTGAGGTATAAATTGCTGCAATGTAATGAACTCTTTGCCTTTGTCCTTCTGATTTTTACCAATTAAGTATTTTCTTTGTAGAACTTATATTGCATCCAACAATCGCTACTACAAAATTAAAATTTATTGTTAAATAAAAATAGCTGTATACAAATCCAATGTAGGTAATTTGTCTATTATAATATTCTGCATTTATCATGATAAGGTATGTCGTAATGTATAAATATTCTCCGTAATATCTAAAACGAATGACTTTGTTCTGTTTTTAAGATACGAAGGTCAAGGCAAATGCAAATCCAATTAAAAGTTGCGAAATTTTTCTAAGTTATATCCTGTTGTTTTCGTGCACGACAAACCTTTTATTATTGCCTAAACTTTTCTCGAATGGGCGAACTTGTTGGAACCAAAAAGAGTCGAAGTTTCCTAATTGTTGGTTCAATAGGCAGCATTCCCGTCGTATTTCAAATGTATTTCCGAAACTATCCTGACATCCAAACATCAATTTTAGGATTATTTTTAAAATTTTCATTATTTTCAAGCATTTAAAACTAAATTTATTTATATTCATTCCATTATTTTCTGGTTATTATAAACTGAACTTATTTATTTAATTATTTAGACAGGCAAATTGCCCTTTACACAGTATATAAATTCAAGTGAATATAAATTACAAATTCAAACGTAACGTGTAATACTTATTATATATAATATAATGATTTCCAAATCCTCAACATTTATCTTAATCCTTATAAACGCATAGCTTCCAATCGCATTAAACTTTCTACACACTAAGTATCTTCATCTAACCCATCATCCCGTTAAAATATTCAAACCTTCAATCGGCTCTACTACCGATTTCCAAAATAAAAAACGACCCAATCAATAATCATCCAACCGCCGTTCGCCGCGCAGCTTCCAAAACCTATAATTACAAAACCAAAAAAGACCCAAACAGCCATCACACCGATCCTATATCTTTGTAACCTCTCCTTTATTAGGAAACGCGCACAAGGCATGCGCCATGCTAATGAGGCAACTTTCCATTTCGACGTGCTCGTGTCATTATCCGCGAGATGCCACCGAATCGGCCACCGATGACAGCTTATCGCCCGTAAACCCGTTTTTCTCTCAGCGAAACGAGCTCGTAACTTCTCGGCCGCGTCTGGCCCACTTTTACCTTTTTCCACCTTTAACCGGTCGTCCACGCGTAAAAGGCGCGCGCACGTCTTGCGTAATAGCGCGTACACAGGCGCCTTCGAGGTGATCCTTCTTTGTGGGAATAGAGAAGGTATTGTACACAGGTACGCGTGTGTGTGAAGTTCGCCTTATGGAGCAAGTCGAAGTCGATGTATATATACGGGTGTGGTAACGAATTAACGGATTTTAAATAGAAAAAGTTGTTGTCGGGAAAGAGAGGGAGGGATTGTTTTGGCAAAAAGCTCGTATTAAACGTTGTGCAATAGGTCGCAATGATTGCCGCTCGTTGCAGTACATTTTTCGAGAAAGTGAGAGGTGCAAGAGCAGAATATTTTATTGTGAAATGTTTTTATTTCGCGACGTGCTATTATAAAATATATTATAAGTAAGTTTTATTTGCATTGAAAATGTATATGTATAATAAATAAGAGCGCGAGCGAGTTTTGTAATTCGAATGTATAATTTTATTCCGATAAATATAAGCGATAATATGCGTTTCCTCTGTACTGCATTATTTTGAAATATTAATAAGTATTATAATAAAAAGAGAAGTAGCTATTTCATATCAGATGTACCATTTCAAAATCGAATCGACCTTATGAGAAACCTTCTGCATATACTTTCGGAACGGTTGTGTACACAGGTATAGACCCAACGCGCCAATAACCTCTCAAACGTGAAATATACGAGAATAAAGGCCAATGTATTCAGAATCATGTATGATCTCCCCCCCCCTCCAAAGAAAAAAAGCGCGACTAAGAAAAATACTCTCCTCGAAAGCACGACAAAAAACCGCACGCAACAGCGAGCACCTCCAACTGTCGTCGTTCAGGCACAAGAGAAAATGAAAATGGGTCTCTCGACGCATGTTCGTGCCACCTCTATATACACATACCATATACGCGAGAAGAGGTTGAGGATCGAAGAATTCATTATATCCCCGGGTAATCGAACCCTCGAATTTCCCGCCACGCCCTGTATATAATATACACACGCTTCGAATATCCTATCTCCGCCGTCTATATGCGCGTTCCCATACTTATTCTATACGCCTCTCCCGATATGGGTTTTCCTATATATGTAGGGTCGCTGAAAAATTCGCGCACGTGCGAGAGATTTTGAATAATACGGAGAGGTTCGGATATTTTTCGGGCGCCGTCGCTCGCTTCTCGCGCGAGAAAGGTGAGAGGAAAGAGTATAATACGACGTGTGTGTAAGGATATATAAGAGGGAGAGAGAGAGAGCAACGGCCTGGAGACGGCGAGTTTATACGTAAATGCCGCCCGAGCGTTATAGTTGTGTTTTCGTTTTTCTTTTCCTTTTCGGATGACGATAAGAACGTACAGGCGCCGAGGGGTTATTACTCCGCGTGTGTTGAACTACTGCTGTTTTTTTGCGGCGCTCGTGTGTGTATATGGATTTTACGTTATACTTATATTATTCCAGGAGTTTTTTGTCCGCGGGTAATAATTATATTAATGATAATTTTTTTTTCTCTCTTTTTGTGGCGGCCGCGGTCGTTGTTTTTGCAAATTCCCGTGGTTACCGTTTTATTACTAGACATCATATTCGTATCGCTCCGCACATTTATTATATTATTTGTTATTGAAAGTTGTGTACCGGCACGCGATCCCCGCTACTAACTCTGACCGTGTGCTAATAATCCTCAAGTACGCGAAATATTTTACCATGAAACATACAATATTTTAAAAATGTATGCTCAACCTTTGTATAGTTATCCGGAATCGAAGATTTTATCGTTATATACGATTATAAGGTACACAATTTTATCGGGACCAACATTTCGTAAATTGCTGATATCAACTCTCATTCGCTAATAGAAATAATTCCTATATAAATAAATATCGTCAATAAAGATCCAACGTCGATTCCATCCGTCTATATTGACATCCTACATAATGCCGGCTAACTAATGCACGGATAATAGACTCATTACACCGCGATTTTCCCCTGAAAGCCGCAATAAGTGTAACGCGCGAATTATCGTCCTTGCCCAACGTAACGTAATACGCGCGCGCGTGTGCTACACGACTCGCCATTATGAATATAACCGCAGTTGTGAGCGCGTGTCCGTTGGGGCCGATATATATGCGCAACAATAGCGAGGATAGAGCAGGAGGGAACTATATCCAATCGATATACTGCGTGGCTTGCATTGTTTATAAATAAACACGTACACTCACACACACGTGTGTGGTCAATATATATAGAGATTGAATTACCTTTCTCCGGCGAGAGATGAGAGACGAGATGACTCGCCGTGATGTGGAAATTATGCAAAGCGAGTGATCGCTGACTTGCTCCTTTCATTCGGCCCTCTATATACATATATACATACGGTCTCGAGAGAGAAAGAGAACGAGTGATTAAAGCTCGAGCGCAAGGCTCATTTTTCAGCGCTATATACTTAATGATATGCGCACGCGTCGAGGATATTACGGGGTTTGGTGTAATAATGCTCGCTTGTTTTCGAAAATAAAAAAAATAAATATTCATGCGTATAATAGTGATGTATGGTTTGACGTAGTTATTATGAGTCAGTAAGGTTTGCTAAAGTTGTGCAAAATCGTGAAAGAATGTAAGAAAAAAAAACCTGAAAATCTGAAAAGTGGGTAACAAGTAATGTTTTATTATAGAATTTAAAAATATATATATAAATCTTTTTCATACAAAATTAGAAGTCGCGCTTCTTACGCTTATACACATTCGATGGCTCACTATAGGTCACTACATTAATACTTAAAAAGTGCGATATATTCACTGGCCGACTTGCGATACGATATCAGACCAGAAGGTCGCGTAGTCTTTCAGTATAGAGCCCCTGTAAACAGAACAAATAAAAAATAAAATTAATCATCGGCACGATCGAAACGTGTACAACTTTTATACGCAAACAGCAATAAAATCCAATTAAAGAAATTGCAAACTTTTATAAGAAACCTACGCGCGCGAAATTCCACTCAAATCATTAACACCTGAATAAATCAACCCTTTCAGAAAAGAATTTATACACTTCCAACGCCAGCTCAAAGCCCTTATAAGCATTACAAGAAAAAAGTCTCGCTCGAAACCCCGCCAACCCTTCGCTCGAACTCACTTCACTCCAAACTACTATAGCACTATAGTTAGTCGGATCAACGCGGCTGAACGCGCAGCCGAGCTAGCGCGCAAAGCCATTTAGTCTCCGCGCCACCCTCCGTAATTGCCCGAGCGCGCGCGAAGTGTAAGTACAAGTAGGTATCGCGAAACTCACGTGAAGTAGACGGTGCCGGAGGGACCGTTGAGCGGCGCGTTCCAGATGAGAGTAGCCTGCTGCTTGTCGCGTGGATCGGCATGGGTGACCGCGCTGCACTCTGAATGAGCGTTGGTGTTGGGCGTCTGGGCCCAGGAACCGATCCACTGGTTAGATGCGGCGTCGCGAGCCTGGATGAAGAAGCCCTTGAAATCCGAGCCCTGGATCCTCACTAGAAAAAGGGGGAAAGCAGAGAGAGAGTATGAGATCAGGGTTATAGTAGAGGAGATTGGCTGTGCTGTGGGATTAGCGAGTGGTAAGAGATGGGTGTGGTAAGACCACCCCGGATTAGGGGGACGTAGTTTATGGTGGAGAGGGGAAAAGTTGGCTGGAGGTCACGAAGTTGGGATTTTGCGAGAGTGTTGTTTGTGGTAATTGATAAAACCAGAATGGGGGTTTAAATTATTGCGATGATATTTTATTGTGGATTGTTTATGTGTGTTTAGAGAGGACGATGGATATATTTTCGAAATCGAATGATCGGAGTGTATAGCGATGCTGGTATTTTGAATATTAAAATTGCTGGCAGTCACTCCAGTGTCACATCGACGTCGGAAACGAAATTCGGCATCGTTTTCCGGAGTTCAGAAATTCAAACTATCTCGCTTGCCGTCGGCTGGAAACTATATACAGACTTTTTAGAATGACGGGCATTCGAGGACCTGAATATAGGCCATAATGACCGTTAAAGTGAACGTGGCATCAAGAGTGTTAAATATTTATCAATAATGGATGTATCTGTTGAGTGATGACCGGACCTGTTTGGAGCTATCATTTCTATTGTGTTAAATAAATAATACCTAAAAATATGAATTTTGATTTGCAAATAAATAAGATTTAATCTTATGCTGAATATTAAACTAAATAGTGATTTTTAAGTAAAATTGAAATCATGCCGATATGAAAATATATTTACGAGAGTTGTCGGAATCTATAGATTTATTGATTTTGTCATCATCTTCATTTACATTTTTATCTTCATGCAGTATTATTAAATTTGTAAAGAGATTGCTTACATTATCTTTGCAATATTTGTCGTTTCTGCATAATAATATTTATTTTATTTGTAAAGGCAATTCATACTGTATATACTATATCATTTTAAATATTTGCTCTAATTATTTTATGGAGATTTGTTTACAAAAAAAAAAATCACGTGAAATCAGTTTTTTATAGACATAATTATCACAAATCTACAATTTTGTGTTATTATACAGAGTGAGGGTCATGTGAGTTTGCGTTACACATAAATTAAAAAAAGTATTTTTAATCAGTTATTAGTGTCACGTGTAATTGCTCTATTATTTCGATTTGAATGGCGCTTTTCCTCGTACGTATGAATAATATTCTGGTAGTGAACGACAAAATTATTTTAAATGAAATATCATAAATTATTTTGATAATTTTTTTAATTTTTAAATAAGATTTACTTAATTATATAAAAATATTTGTGATCGATATCTTAGAAAGTCAACTTTTTTTTAATTCCACAATATAATACGTTCTATCACATATAATATAGTTATAGTAATAGTAATAGTAGCAATTATAATATCACTGGAGACGGACAAAACATCCTCAACACTTTTTTGGCTGACGGCTGATTAATTGAAAATTTAATTAAAGAGATTAGGTAGTATGCAACTCACATGCATAATTAGATTCAAAGCTACGAAATAATTACATGCTAATAAAGACACTATTACACTAATAACGCAATATTATAATTTTGTAATATATTTTCTGTAAATAAATGTCATCATACCACAGTAAGTTTTACAACTATACAACATTTACGCTTTACACTGAAAATATCCGTTTTTGATAAAATGAGATGTTTTTGTACTCTGCGCTCTCTAATTACGGTCATAAATTTCCGCACTACATTATGTTCAACAAATACTACTTCAAGCACGCGCGCGCTTAAAATCTCTTTTACAATTATTTCGTGCTATAAATAACGTTGACACGGCATAATTAAGACGCACAAACCCACGTTAACTCCCTAATAATCATCGCTCTGTCTCGAAATAAAAGAATAAAACATTCACCGCGTAATTTCGTGAAATAAATATTTCACGTCTCATCCGTCAACAAAACAAATTACCGTGTCCACGCGAGTGGACATCAACTCGCGTAGTCTCTTCTCATGCAAATTGCAGCCGCGCGAGTGGGACAAAGTAGCAAAACCGTGTAAAGCTCGCTCTCGCTTTCCCTCGCGAGCTTTACACATACAGCGCGCGCGTCATTAATGTTTAACCGAACACAGCCGGAGCAACAATCAGGAACGTGCGCTCCAATCCCATATAGCCGCAGCCGACAAAGTCAGAAATACCAGGCTGCATCGGTGTAATAACGCAAACTGCAAATTGAAATTCTATATACAGATACGCGCGCGTCGCAAGAGGGGAAAAGAAAATAACGGATTACACACACACACACACGTGGTGTCTCTCCAAATCGGGAAAAATGACAGTAGTACACACGATACCGAAATCAAGCCATTAATGGCGAAAGTTTACTACCGCGCACGTGTGCTCGAGCATAAAAAAGAAAAAAAAATCAAAGCTTCCCCTAATTTTATCCTTTCCTCATGCCGACGGGCAATTTCCCGTGCCCTCGTACTCGTCGCGCATGCACACACAAACATATACACATACATCGTGATCGTTCAGACACGGAAACGCGGCGAATTAGATACCCGCAGTCTTCGACTTTCTAGCGGCGCAGCGCCAAGGACACACAGCGCAGAGAGAGAAAGAGAGGTTGAAATGTCGCGTGCCGGTGGCTGATCGTCGAACAACCGGTACGTTTATCTATATCCTACCAGGGATTTTCAGCGCATATACGGGCATGCGGCAACCGAGCCTCGCAGTGAATAGAGACTCCTATATGTGTGTGTAGAGGAGACGGTATAAAAACGGAATAAACAGAGTCTCTCGCGAGCCGTCGGCTCTCGGGGCACGCTTTACGAGGTATATACAGCTTGTAGTTTATACTGTTTTAAGGAGGTTGTGACCCACACCGTCGCGCCACTGTGTGCGCTATATATAGGGGTTCTGCGAAACTTTTGCATTTTACTTTATACTTACGGTAATGAAAAGAAGCTTTTTCTAGCGCGGATATCGTTCTTTTTCGTGTATAAAGGGATTAAGCGTCGTTTGGCGAATTGGTTAATAAAAATTGAGCAGGTGTTGTGTAGACTTTGGTTTTAGTGTAAAACACGATAGAAAGATGTTGGTATGCTATAGGTACAAGAAAATCTTTCCTTTTTTTCTATGTTGTATATGTACGAGAAGATGCTGCTTTTTGAATACATTTTAAAGCTGTATTTTCTTAGACGGTATCCTTATTAAAGCGCAGGTAAATAACATCATAAAATACGTGGTCTTTATGAAACGGTAGATAACCATAAGGGCAGCGTGTAATATAGTCGCGAGTGTGTCGTAAAAGAAAAGACAAGAGAATACTTCTTTTATGGGGTCAAATTTTTTTTTTTTTAGTCCTTGGATATAGAGAAATAATATGCACCGGAGCATTGAATTTGAAAAGCAATTTCTTTCCTTTCCTTCTTTTCAAATAATAATGCTCATAAAAGTAATTTTTATTGAAAATTTCGCAATTAGATTTTCTGCTTATCAAATGAAAGGGAAAAAGGTGCGCGTTAATATTGGTTTAATATGTACAATTGCATGATCACGACATACTGACATACATGCCGCGTGCGCGTATCATTTCTACATACATTAATTAACATCGTATTTATTCTGCTGACATATATGGATATCTCTCACACTTTTGATTACATAATTTACGCGGGCACTTAATAACATCAATTTTCGCATCTATTAATATAATACCTATAGGCAGTCGATAATTCTTTACTTTATGAACTCGAAACCTAAATAAATTATCAAACACGCCCACAACTATATCGTTTTACTTTTATTACCTTTCCTTTTCATAATATAGTTTTTATTTCACTATTGTTTTTATATTTTGTTCCAAGCATTCAAAAATAAGCGGAAATATTTATAATAATACAGAGAAAAAATAAAACAGTAAAATCAACGGAATTCGTGAAGTAATAAATTCCATTTTTCCGAAAATGAAAATTCTACTCTTAAAAAATGGAGATTCTACATTTCAAAATGAACTACCACATTTCGAAATGGGAATTCTACTTTTCAAGAATTGAGATTCTACATTTCAAAATGGAAATTCTACCGATATTTTTGAAAGTAAAATGAACTTTGCACTTTATACTCAAATCAACTGTATTAGTCAATGTAGAATTTACCGATTATTTTTTTCCGTGTAATTATTGCGTTGATTATAATCGTTCTGGTTATTCCATTTTTAACGTTTAAATACGAGTAATGAAATCTCCATTCAAACATTAATAAGCCAGATACGTGCAAACTACCGATACTTCCGTTCGCATATAAAAACCCCCACATTCAACCAAATCATTACGCAAGTCCGGCATCGTTTGTATACTTCTACAATCCCGCTCAACAGTTATATAGAAAAGGCAAAGAAATACAAAAAAAAGCTATATAAGCAAACATCATCAGCGCGATGAGAAAAAATCCGCACCTCAATGTCGCGGGGTCCGCGATCTCATCACACCTGCCGTATCTCTAACGAGGCAGACACCAGGCGCGTGTTACACCACTCCGACGCATCCGGTACAACGCCACCGTAATATACCGTCACCACCGCCGCTGCGCGTGAATAATTCCACTCCGCACGTGCGGCAAAACGACACACGCGAGAGATTATCTCGCGCGAGCGACTCTTCGCGCTGCGATGTTGTATAAATAAGGTATAAAATCGATGCCGATTCTGCGCATACACACATTGCCGTAAGACGGCCATTAAACTTCATTAGGTGTATGCGCTCGTGCAAAGACCTTGCCAACTCGCGTACAACTGGGTCTCCCGCGGGCTTTCGCACATGTACGTACGCGTGTATGTACGTGATGATGTGTAATAAGAAAAGAAGGGGCGCGCACGCGAGAAAAGTAGTAATAACATCGCGGGATTCTGCACATGCATACATACGGCAATTAAGAAGACATTCGTGGCATTCGCGTGAACGCGCCTGTGTGTCTGTATATGATACGCGCGTAAAGTTACAGCAGGTGTATATATGTATATAGATATGTCTGATGGAAGGTTACGAGCTTTCAAAGCCGTTAATAACGTTTTAATTTTGATAGGAGGACGTGTTCGATCGGTGCCGTCGCGCCTGTGGGTCGCAGTTTTCGTATATAAATTTAGCGAACGGCTACGGAAGTTTAAGATTAATTGGCCGGGGCGAACAGTTAAAAAAACGTTAAATATTATGAAGCCGTAACGATCTAAGTGGATGAATTGCGCAATTACGGCGTGCCTGTGGCGCCTAGCGCCGTAAAATTTTCTCTCTCCTCTGCCGCGCTTCTCTCGCAATACGTCCTTCGTTTATTTATGCAGTCGTTTTTATAAATGTTATTTACTTTGTGGAAATGATTAATAAAGCCGGAGAGTGGAAATGTGTAAATTGTAATAAAAATGATGAATAAACATTTGGTAAGGGCAGTAGCGCGATAAAAGAATTGTATATAAATAACGAAAACTGTACCGAGAGAAAACGAATTTATAGTATATAAATATTGTATATTTTTCCAATAGGAAGTAGCAAAAGTTTGTATTTATTTTGAATCCACTTGGATTTTGATGGAAAACGTTTTTATCTATTGTTAGCCGCTACCTCGTGCTCTTACTGTAATTGGATAACTGTGTATATTTTTTTATGCCTCAAGAAACATTGGTTTATTTCTATAGGTTTCGCCATTCCATAATTTTCGACATGCGTTGAAAAATAAGGTAAATCCATTCCGATATAACGTATTAATGAGATTATCAAACGTTGATTGTAATGCCTTTTCTGTATGTGCATTTTCAATTGCAACAATCCCTGATAAGAATCAGCAGTATACCAATCAAAGATAAAAAAAAACGCAAAACAACTGAAGAGCACATTATAGATCTTTAATGATAAGAGAACAATTTACTGTGCTTTGAACGAACAAATAAAAAAAGTTTTAAGTGGCAAAAAGAATATTTGTAATTAAGATTAACCGTTCCTTTGTTCCTTGCAACAATGAAGTCAAGATGTAACACCTTAGATATTAAGACTACTACAATGTGTTAAGTATATGCAACATAGAATTGAAAAATTTTATACTTTTTAAAATGTCCCCCAACATAAATAATATTTTAGATGCAAAGAATAATAAATATCGACATATTTCCTAATGGCACTATATAAATGCATCCTTCAAGTAGTAACGTTCCCGCTCAAGGCGGACAATTACGAACACCTTAACCGTTACACATCTTTATGAATATTATATACCAATTTTACACGGCGTTATTTTAACGATCCTCTATGCTCACAATGATGCATATAAATTAATCTTTATAGCTGAAGAACACAGAGCCACCCTATTTTTAACTCATACACCGGATGCTAAAAAAATAAAAAACACCCGTACACGTAACAATACAAAAACGAACAAAAAGTGAATCTAATATCAGTAGTCCAACCCATAGCATAAAAAACGACGACTCTATACTAAAATAAGCTCACCGCTAGCTATATATCTCGAACACGCCACGGCCTAATAAAGCAAAAGGAATCCTTTATCGGCGCGGAGGAAATGAAGAACGCGACCTTTTCACGGCGATCCCTTTCGCGACACGGCAGGCAGCAGACGGACATCCGTCCGCGAGATCGCCATCAGACATGGCCACAATTACGCTATTTCGGCGACGAAATCGAGAAAGAAGAAGAAGAAGAAAAAGGA
Organism: Torymus auratus; assembly: GCA_900474315.1. Lineage (NCBI taxonomy): Eukaryota > Metazoa > Arthropoda > Insecta > Hymenoptera > Torymidae > Torymus > Torymus auratus. Next base: position 18,118 of record UXGD01000565.1, on the reverse strand, counting down.
TAAAAAACGATGCGTCCTTGGCCGAGTGCGCGAAAAGCGAAAAGTCATTCTTCTGCATGATAACGCGCGCCGACCACGTGTTGCTTATACGCGCGCCCTAATCTCGGACGAGGAAGTCTCTCTCCCTCGCACCCACACGACAGTTTTTTTTTCGAGTATCACGACCGGCGGTCGATATAGAACAGAGATAGCGAGAAATCTAGAGGGGTTAAAAATAATAAAATATGTCGGCGGTTTTATGGCTATTTCAGGAGCGGTTCTGCTAGTGATGGTAAACCCATATGGTAGCGGTTGAGCTTAACGCTGAGTTATTGGCACAGTATAAATGGCTGATTTTGCGATTAAGCGTTTTTATCTTTTTCGGAAATCGAACTAATGCTCTTGATTGAGACTTCTAGTATAATATTATTATAATGATGGACAAATGCAATAGATATAATATGCTACTTCCTAGTTCCTATACTTTGAAAATAAGTGATCGTCTACTTGTTCAATTTAAACATCCTAAGTAAGCTAGCCCCACCGTTCCAGCGAAAGTGACCTCAGCAAAAACTACGAGAACCCATATAATCTAATCAACCGACTCGACAGTCGACACACCGTTACCCGTCGCCCTCTAAATCTCCTCCTCTTTCTTTCTACACACCCCGATAACAATCCGCTCCGCTGTAATTGCCATTATATACTTTCCTTCTTTTCCATCAAAACTCCTTCGCGGAATCAACCCCGACAACAGCGTAAAAAAATATATACAAACTCACCTGTGATTTGCGAGCCAGGCTGGTATCGGTCACTCGAGGCGAGGAGGTGGTAGGGGTTACTCGAAAGGGGCTGGGGCCTCGCCTGTCCGTGGTATGGCTGGTTCGGCCTGGGCTTCACGCACGCGTCGACGGGGCCACCGTCCGGAAACCCGTGGGCGATCGCTACCAGACTCACTGCCGCTACTATCGTCGCGATATACATCTTGATCTGTTGTTTTCTAGCTGCCTGTTGGCGATATACTTGGTAAATTGGGTTGATTGTTGGCTGGTTCGCCGGTTTTGCGCACCTGCGTGGGTTGGGTGTTGTGAATGGGAGTGTTATGAGGGTTTGATTGGTTTGACCTAATTTAGTACATGTAATGTGCAGATTCTCAAGATATACAATATGCGATTTTTATTTTTTTAATAAAATGTAATGTGTTAGATTGATGATTGTGTGAATAAATTCAAATTAAATAATGATTCCCGTAATTATAAAGGATATGATAATGTAACTGAGACATGCATTGCGTATATAAACGTGAACAAACGTCTTACCGAAGCTGTCTTTTTTTTATTTATATTTTAAATTGGCGTAAATAAAAGGTAAAGCAAAAATAAAATGTATGGGTTAGATAGATTGAACTAACCGTGTATTATTAATACTCTAAAAGAGATGATAAACTAGAATTAAAATTTTAATTTTCTCATTGCTTTCTCGAAGAGGAAGCTTTGGAAATTTAAAATCAATTTGCCCCGCAAACACTTAAAATGATGAATTATTTATATATGTTTATACATTTCAAATTGAATGTCAGAGACGAATCTATACCAATCATACCAAATGGAAAGGTCAAGAAGTATGAATTCATTATAGGTAGTTCGAACGAGAGTGGCATCGACCCTCAAAATGTTAAAAAATAAAAAGGTCTTTACCTTCACTTTTTTACCTTTCCTTAGAGAGATCGGTAAATTCTTCTCTAACGTTCAATTATTAAACACTATGTGGTAAATCAATTGATAAATTTAAAATGTTGTTTAAATTTTTAATAATTCTTCACTTCTGGATACATAATAGTGATTTTCATTTTTTATTCGTCACTTTCTACTGGTCAACATATGGTGATCGTAAAAAATGAAAAAAAAAATACCTGCGTTCAAAAGCTATACGAACAAAGAAATCAAAATGAGCGCTAGCTCCTATAATTGAACGAAAAATCGCGTCCAAGCCCCCAAGACACAAAGGAAAGAAGAAGAAGAATACAAACTATCAAGTGTAATTACAGTATACTCGAGTTAATCACTGTAGTCGCCAAGAACAACGCGCACTGGAGTTCGTTCTTTGAAAAGAGGCGGAGGAGCACTGAGGCGAGTTCTCTTACCTCACCAACTCCATGAGATCCCAGGCGCCGCGTGCGCGCGGATCCCACCATCGAATCCTATCTCTCTCGCCGCCACGCACTGAATTTTCTCTCTCCCTCGTACTCCTGTGCCTGCGATCTTGTCACTTTCACTCTCGACGAGAATCCACCGCATACGAGCGCGCGTCCCTCGCGGCCAGTCAGTCTTTGAGATGCCGGATCCAGTTTTCTCGCAGCTTTCGATTTTCGGGGCCTTTGTACGCTACTCCTCGTCGTAGTCACTTTTTTTTGCTTCTTTCGTCGTCGTCGTCGTCGTCGCCGTCGCTTTTGACGTTCCCATGGTTGACTGTTCTGGGCCGCGATTTGCATGACGCGTTTGTATCGAAAAACTGGATCTAGAAGTGCCGGATTTTAACTACTGCCGCAGGGCGTTGAAAGATTGTTGCGGCCTTTGAGAATATATTTTATACGTTTGAATTTAAGCAGTTTGAGAAGGATATGTAACGGAGAAGAAATAAAGTATCGAAAGTTTAAGGAGTTTTTTTTACTCTGCGAGGCGAGTATAGTACCAAACATGGTCACTGTGTCATGGTTTTTTTGACGCAAAAGTTCCTCGTTGGCGTGAAAATTGAGGAAGCTGTTTCTGCTTTAATAGCCAAAGAAAAAAAAATTGTCACTTGTAAAAGTTTATCGATGGAAAATTTATATCGACTTCATTTTTTAAATACAAACGCCAAGTAATTGTTAATAAAACTTTAATCTTTTTGTAATTATGTTAAAAGAAACACGTCTTGTATTCGTAACAATTTTACGATTAAGTAAATCATTATAAAAGATTATGCGATAATAAATCATTATGTGACCCTGTCCGGCAAAGTAAATAGCAGAAATATCTTTGTCGAGAATTGACTCGCAGCATTTACTACATGTCAGTTGCCAAAAATCCTACCATACGACACATAGTCAATATTTAAATGGCCAATATCGTTCACTGTCCAACATTACCCCACTTTCTCCTTATTTCGACATACGTAAATTTTCTTATTCTTTTTAACGATTTATATTCAAGATATAAAGTCAGTAAAATTATATAATTTAAAAAATGCTTTTATTGGCTCGATAGTTTCACACATAAAAATATTCGAATCTATTCGTTTCGCATTTCAAGGATTAGTCCTATACAAGTATACATTTTACATCGATGACTTACTACTCAGACAAAATAAGAATTGTAACAGCTACAACTAATTGCTATTTGTTCACATTACTATACAATTTTTTCACATACTACTATCTTTTTGAGGATATCTAATTATTACAAATCAATATAGTAGCACAAAAAATAAACGCTCTATTATTGTTTGGCTGCTATTACTAGATCAGTGCTAATTTTGCATCGATATTATACTCGTAAAATTCATATAAAATGATATGTTCAAAAGAGATCATCATTTATCATTTTGGTAAAAAAATTAAAGATTTATGATTAAAAAAATAATAATAAACTCGTTTGACAACAATTTATATCATACTTTAATAACTTACAAAATCTCTTTCATGTTACATATACTTAGTTTCGTGGTCCATTAACCCTGATCGCCTAGTACAAAATATCGTAATCGAAAATTGTCATTTTCATGCATGCTTAAAAACTATTGCAAAATATACATATAATTGTAAAAAAAATCAGTCATTGGCTCCATCACGATAAAACAAAAAAAAAACGTAATCAGTACAAACAAAGACGCATTTACACGTTCCACAAATTGAAATTTTCGTTTTTCAATGGTTACACACTTGTACTCGAGCCTCGACCATTTGAGTTTCGACCGTGTTCCAGTGAACGAAACCGAACAAACACGACGAAAAACAAAACCATGCAGACATTCGAACCGCTGGCGCACGAGTGAAAGAAATCGACGACCTCTTGACGAGAGGCTCACGTGTGCGCGCGACACGAACATCAAAACCGTTCCGCGATAAATCATCGCTCCTCACCGTGTATACGTATGTAGGCAGTAACTCAGGCGCACAAAGGGGAAAAAACAGACACACATGTACGCAGAGGCACACACCCACACGCACGTACTCACAATATATATAAAACTTGTTGTATAGAAATTACTTATGATATGCGCGTACTGCGCGAACATCCCTTGCCCGCACCTTTCATATTCGGTCACGCACCACCACTCGCACTATTGCATCCTCATTGTAGTATTATGTTCATCGTGCTATATATATCTACCTCGTATTATATACGTATATATTATTATGTTATTTTGTTGAATTGATCGGATATTCGGCTAATTTCAGCTTTTCCGTATTAGTTAATTTCATGCTAACGATATATAGTAGCATCGACATGTCCTCAGTTAACATTTGATTGAATTCGTAAAATTTTGCTTACTTTAATTAAGTTTTCAAGTTTTATTTTACAAATACAATCAAATGTAGCTGATGGCACCATTTTACTCTCCCTCTTATGCAATGGTATATAAAAAAGATATTTGATTTAAATATATAGATATTTGTTCTAATTTAAATCCAGTAGTGAACCAACATTCAGGTAATCCTAATAAGTGCATATATTAATTATGGAAGTCCCGTTGCTAAGAATTAAATAAATATTCTCTACGTATCCACTATATAAATTTTATCAGAAATATATACCCATATTTACGATAAAAGAAATAAATATTTATATCTAAATGGAATAAAATTTTTTTCCAGACTACAATAAAACTCATAGCGCCTCGTGACTGCACATACATATAGAGGGTTCCACTGTATATATACGTGGCTAGAAAAAAAAAGAGAAAAAGAGAGCGAGAGAGAAAGAGAGAAAAGTGTAGCCGACTAGGCTCTGCGTGACAGCCGATTGCGTTGCGTGTCCCTTTTCTCTTGCCAAAGTACCCCCCGACGTTTTGAAGCAAAACCTCATTTCTCTCTTTCTCCCTAGTTCGCTCTCACACCCACACACACACGAATACCCGAGAAACGAGCCTATATGCAGCGCCTGCGTGTGTATAAGCGCGTAAATACAACTTTTCACACTAGCATATTGATTTTCCGCGGGGGCGCGCGGCACAGTAGCGGCGGCCTATTCGAGCGCGCCGTTGCGGTAAAATATTCCGAGCGGAATAACGCCGCCGCCGCCGCTGCAGCAGGCTGCGCTGGCTGTGCTCGCGATTTTCGGAATATTCGTCGCTGAGAAAAGCGAGGCCTGATTGCCCCCCGATGGACTCGCTCTCTACCCTCTCTGTGCACTGTCGCGTTTTCTCCTCCCTCCCTCTCGCATGCAAAGCGACCGATAATTGACGCGCTTCGAAATCTCGGCCTTTGCATGCGCGCACGCGCTCGCTCCGACGCCTTTTCGAAATGCCCGCGCGTTTTGTGTGCTTTCGTATATACACCCCCGCGTGCAGCGCGGGAGGGCGCATATATAGGCGAGCGAGCGACTGCCACAATAATCAGGATGATTACGCGTTTGTCGCACGTGCAAGCGGTATTTAGGGTGAGTCTCGATGTATACGCGACGTGAAAGAGAGAGTGGGCGTTTTGTCGTGAACAGTTCCATTGAATAGCCCGCGGACGATTCGGACGTGGCTGAAATTCACGGATTCGTTGGCTTGTGCGCTGCGGCGTTGTTTCGCATCTGTATATATGTATAGATGTATAGTGCGCACCTCTGTGCATGCCAGTCTTTGCCCTTTGGGAACGTTCTTTGAGCAGAGGATGATTTGTCAAAATTGATGATGTTTTTAACACGAAAAGACGTATAAAATTTCAGGCACTTTCCGATAATGTTTAATGAAAAGACGAAAAAGATCATGATGAAAATGAAAATTGATATACATTGTTTGGAATTGTTTTTGTAAATAGATTGAAACTTATACGGGAATATTTTAATTTAAAAGAAAAATACTTGTAACACATTAAAAAATGAATAGGTATTTCATGGGAATATATCATAAAAGGGCATCAGTTTTGACAATATCCTGACTCCATACATGTGCTCATGCGCTTATATCAAATATAAATTTTTATAGTGAAAAAATCAAATTTTGTATCCATTTCAGATTTTTTCCTATAAATTACTTTCAATGTCATTTATGTTTTTTCTTATTATTAACGGGTGAAGATACTGTTTCTATACGATGATTATAATTCCTTTCCGTTTCTGTAGATTTCGACGAGGCTGATGTATTTTGTATTAGGTATTGTGCGTCTGGATCCGTTTCAAAGTAATTTTCGAATTCTTTATCCTTCTCACTAACTGGAATGGCACAAGGTCGAGGGAACCAGCCTCGAACTCTCGTGTCTTTACCGTCAGTCAGTTTCGTGAAGTGCTCTTTTTCTCCAAATAACCAATGACTAAAAAAAGTAATTCAATGCTGATTACCAGATCCACGGTAATTATCTTTATTTAAAAAGTAAATACTTACGTGCGCCACCGTGTAACTATAACGGTATCACCTATGTCAAGCTTGATTCGCGGTTCATCAGTAATCGGTAGTGAGCAAAGTACTTTAAAGCCATGGCTAATTGGAACCCAAGATCCTGTTGCTCGCGCTACAACTCTGTATCTTTTAGCTCGTTTACGTTTTTCTTGCTTTTGTGCTAATTGTTCGCGCTAAGAAAATATTGTCAATAAATTAATAAAATTAATAAATATTTATAAAACTAGCAAATTTTACTTAAACTTACAAAAAATTTTTCAAGTCACTACTTTAAATAAGAAAAATGAATGCTTAAACTTACAGTAAGTGTGTACTGATCACAGCCTTCTACAACTGGCCACAAGATTCCATCACCTGGTGCAACACAATGCCATGAAAGTACTTGCTTAATGTTGATAAACCAGCCTTTTGAGTAAGGGTGAATAAACTGATCAGCTGATGCTGATCTTCGATAACTAGCTTTTTCTAGAATCCAGCATTCAATGCCTGTTTGATTTTTAACAATTGCATGTAACTGAAATATAAAAAAAGATATTTGTTATAAAACTATGATTGGAAAATATTTTTTATAAAATTCTTGTATTCAAAATTAATAGAAAAGTATCATATTTAATATGAATTTATAAAATGAAATAAAATTACCTGGAAGTATAAAAGCATCCCTACAGCTATCACAACTCCAATTGAAAGACCAATGCTAAAGAGAACTGAGACCAAAGTGAATACTGATGGCGGATGAAATGGTAATGGTCTTGTTGAAAAAACTGTCATTAACCAACTGATCATTATGTATGTTGAAACACAACATCCAGCAACAGCACTAGATAAAAATGCTGTAAAGTAACCATGATTACAATGTCCAACGCAGTTGTTTATCCATGGACAGTGATGATCCATTTTTAAAACACAGCGATTACCTATAAAATGATTAATATAAATTTTAGTAATTATGTTGAAGAAATAAAAAAAGCATTTGCATAATTGAAATACTTTACATTTTCGACAGTGATGTGAACGAGGTGCTTTGTAACCTTGACATACATTACAAAATTGTAAATATTGGCAGTCATTTTCATTCTCCTGCAATAATAAATGAAAGTCATGTAAAAACAAGTTCTAGTATCATATTAATTCTTCATTCTTTTATACTTACTGGAAACCAATTATATGGAAGATATCCAGGTCCTTCATAAATAGAGTTTATGAAATGATACAATGTGAAACCACTAAACATTATGAAGATCATGAAAGTTATATCCGAAAAAGGACTTCCTTGAGGACCCCACCATTGCCGGCTACAATGTATGGTCATCAATGTGATGATTTTTATTATAGCTGAAACAAAAACAAAAATATAGAACTATTTTCAATCTATGCAATGTTCTAGTTTCATTAAAAAATTATAGACATTAAATCTTATGTAATGAAAAACTTGTAATCATATCAGTATCACGATAAAATGAGATTATTTAAAAGAATAATATTTTTTAAACTTGCCGCTGTCAGTGACGCAACATAACAGCTGCATCACCGCCAAAAGCAGCGGCTGCTGCTATACGACACTGTTTACGAATGCACATAAATAAAATTTCGCTGCAAAGTATGAGCCAATAGCACAGCTGCATTTTTGCCACGAATAACCCGCACGTCCTTATAAAGAGATATAAAAAGCGAAAAAAAAAATAAAATAAACAAGCCACAATATACAACATGTATGCTGCTTGGCAGGATTGAGATACCGAGTGCAGTGAGCGGTCCCCAATTGCAGATTCTCTTGAACGGTCCGAAACACATCTTGCCGGCGACATGTAGCTCGAGGAGCCGATGCTTCTGATACCCAGCGCGAACGGACTCGGCTCCTATTACTTATTGCACAAAATTGTGACAGCGTGCAATGGGCATGCTTGCTTCGCCTCGATGACGACGACGACCTGTGTCGTGTATTGTCGCCTGATCGCCTTCTAGCGCTTGGCATCCTGCGATGGTGATTTTTTATTCGTTACGTTGCTGCTCTACGTTCAGTGACCGGCCGTCGATAAGGGAAAAGTACAGTGATTTTTTATGAAGAGTCTCCGTGTTTATTTTGTTGCGATTATTTATTCACAATGAATGCTTATTATTGTGTATAAATAAGTTCTTGATATTCATGCTCGATTTCATCATGAGATTTTTGACACGTACTTTTGATGTATAAAAGAGTAATCATTCGCATACTTATTACCGAAAAATCCCTACATGAGTTGTGTTTTTCGCACCGCAAAATTACATTATGATTAGGTACCAAAATATGTAACGAGTGTCAAAATTAAAACAGTAACATTTAGTATTATCTGCAAACAATAATCAACAACGAAATGTATAATAAAATATACGTAAATACTCCAGTAAATGGAAACATGAAATTACTGTTTTAATTATGGAAAAAGTAAGTATACAAATTGAATTGTACTAGGATATACCATTTACAATTTTACGGGTTATGCATTCATAAGCTCATCGCTGACAGATTGAAAAATATATTTGATTGTATTTATATATACTATTTTTTTTTTAATTTTTGCCACAGCCTGACCCGCACAAACGTAAAAGTATACATGATAGAGAAATTCCAATTGATGAAATGAGAGATAATGATAAAAACAGCGCAAAAATGATATTGATACATGAAAGAGATCATGGTAAATTAGACAGTTCAGATGAAGATATTGTAACTTCTGATGAAGAAGAAGATGAAAGAGAAACAAGTCCTATTATAAACAAGGAACATACTCGTATTTATAACAAAAATAAACTAACAGAAAATGCTCGTATCAGAAAAAAGAAATCACCTGAAAGACATTTACAAGCAAATGATACTTGTACCATCAATGCAGATAATTTAACATTTAAACGAAATATAAGTTCTTCACCAAAATACTCACCTGAAAGAAGTAGTCCTAGAAGAACTAGTAAACCTTCAGTGAAAAGTGATAATACTGGAAATTCTATATATATAATTGGGATAGTTGCTGTTGTTGGTATAGTCCTGCTCGTTTACTTTGGTTATTTTTCCCCAAATAACAGTAATACAAACAGTGCTAGAGATAATTCAGAAAACTCTCCATTGAGTACCGTTAAGCTTAGAATAAAGAATATGAGATCAAAATATAAAAATCAAGAACAAAAATTATGGGAGACTGCTTATAACAGTATACGTGAAATAATTAACAAACCCAAAACACCATCTATAATTTTATTGCTTGGAAATACGTCTGACCCTTTAAGTTGCTTAGCTACTGTTTTAGGTGATATTAGTGGAAAGGCTTTGGATAGTCATAGAGTATTTTTATCACCAGACAAGTTTGATTCAGACGTAGGATCTGTAATTGAAAATCTTCGTTTGAAACTTCAAAAAAATAAAGCTGTTGTAAGTTTACCATTTCATTTTCTTAAAATAAAAAAAAAAATTCTCATTTTATTATTATTTTTTGTAGGTTATCTGGGACTTATTAAATATAAATGTTGAAGCTTTAAGAGCATTTCATAATTTGTGTGATAGAATCAATCCTCTTGTCAAAGAAGTCATTTTTATAATTACAATTATTGCTGATAATTATGACAAAAAAAGTAATCCACTTGAATTTATTGAGAAGGAACTATTTAAAAAATTATCTGGAAAAATCAAAGATGATGATATTCAGCCTTTAATAACTAGAATTACTGATGGCCCTATTTTGATAGTCAAACCAGAACCTACTGTTATAGATTGTCCATCAGTAACATGAAAATTTATTATTTTCTAATTCACGTGATTTTATAAATATATTGCTGTATTTTGTAATACAAAATACTTTTAATAAACTATTTTTATATTTGTACAAAAAATGATGTAACTATTTTTATTGAAACATTTTTAATGTGTATTATGAATTATTGTATATTGTGAAAATTTTTACTTTTCGATCATCAATTTATATTTATGTAAAATAAGGAAAATAAAAGTTTATAAAATTTTTATAAAATTATACTGTGTACAAATGTCAAATTATGTATGATAAAAATAAATGAAAAAAAAAATGATAAAGAATCATTTTAATTTGGTAATCTACTTTATTATATTTATGCCATAATGTACACAATAAACGACAATGTAAAATTCGTTAAATTGGCAAAAATAATATTCAAATTAAAAATAAAAATTTATTAATGCTCGGAGGAAAGAAACAAAAAATCAATTTTCATCAAATCTTTGCAGAGAAAAATTTGTAATAAATTTAAAATTTTTATAAATTTTTTTTATATATCGTTAATATATAATTTTATTATACGGTATTAAATCCCTTATTTATACCAATATCTATTTAACATACAAAGATTAAATCAAAAGTTAAACATGTTCATACTGATTTTTCATTTTTTTCCTCTTTTTAAACTTTTGATGCAAAAGCAAGACTTAGATACAAGTAAAAATTTTACTTTCAATTTTTAAAAGTTGGCTAATCTTGCACTTTGACTGTAAAATAACATAAACTAATAAAACTGTTGGCATCATTACACAATATATATTCTATTGCTGAACATTACATTAGTTAAACTTAAAACGAATTTAATGGTAAATGAGATGGGATTAATGCTTCATTTCTAATAACATCGTCGTTTTGACGTTGTGGCGTAGCAGTCGGCAGTCCTTGTAGTATTTACTCACATCGTCTCAAAAATCATCACATTTCGTTTTCAACTCGTTGTCATTTTCTAGATAATTTCGCTTGGCATAGCAATAAAATAACTATTAACAGTGAATGGAAAATTAATCCGAAAACATGAATTTGTTCGCACACGTTTTCGGTTAATAATAAGGCAAGCGAAATATCAAAAAGTGACAATGAGAACTCGTTGATATTCGCAATGCTAAAAAAGAGAAATGATTCAACTAGACAATATCCAACGAGTAACTTTCTTTGTAGCATATCTTCCGTCATGATCTTACACGTCGGTAACTAAAAATATGCAGTATATATAGTATTTGTATTACATAGTATTGTTTCGTCGAACCTAAATAATAAATACATTTTATACAGTCACAGACTTTTTATACAGAATGTCCGAAATTTTCATTGCTGTACAACTTTCATATTTACAGCTATCCAAAATTTCGGTAATTAATCTTTACTTTTTATATCCATATTATGAGTATATGAATAGAGTACAAAAAAATACTTCCACGATGCAAATTTCTTACAATATATTTCTCATATTACTTCACCATTATAATTTTGTTTGTAAAATAAAATAAAAATAAAAATAACAACAAAGTATATATTTTATTATTCACAGTCGCATTGCGGTGATTTTATATTTTGCAATTCAAAATCGATATAAAAGCATCATTTTTCATCTTTGTTTTTATTTCTAAACGTATTCATTAAAGTACCTTACAATACAATTAAATTCAATTTAGAATTTTTTTTTTTAATTCTTTGGGCGAATTTCCTTTTCACATACATATAAAACGTATATTATCTTTTTTGTATGATTAATTCAAGGGCACTCTGTATAGAATAGCCTGTAAAATTACTAGATACGTATTTACAGTAAAAAAGTTTAATTGGTCATGTATCTACTTAGCGTAGTAAAGAGAGGAGTAGCGAGTTGCGTAGTGTTGTCTGTTTCGGCTACATAGTCGCGTACTTCAGTCACATTCATTGTCTTGCAAGTCATATGCAAGTATTTGTAGTTTTCAGAGTCAGTCGACGTCGAACGAGGTAATGTCCGTGTCTTAGTTTTGTATCGATATCTGTTGACGATCGATTTAGTACTTCTTTCGAACCCTTACTTTAGATTTAAAATTTTTCTCCTTCTATTAATTTGAATTAAAGTTTAACTGAATATTTTGTAATATAGGATACATAGCAAATACGAGCTTACTTGTGAGAACCGTAAAAAAATTATATTAATAAAGCGTCACTAAATAAATATTAACTTTTCGACGTATGGTCTGAAACTATAAGTTATAAGTTGTATCGTTTTACTGTTTACAATATTTAGTTGATTTTAAAAGTAACGGTTTCTCATCCTCATTTCTAAAAGCGCCAAGAGTGTAAAAATTAAAACATTTTCCATTAAAAAATGACGCAAATGGAAGTTAAAAGAAAAAATGTAGGACCATCTTGTTATACCGTTCATTCAATTTTAGAGATCAGATGTTTCCCTAAAATGGACAGTAGCTCATTCGATGAACAAAAGTAACGTATGCCTCGACGCACTTTATATATTGAGTTCAAACGTTTAATTAAAATTGGAAGCTATGAACTGGTAGTTGAGAAGAATCGGATGCTGGAAATTGGAATTGTTGTCCTTGAGAATCAACTGATGGAGCAATTCTTGCATCTTCTTCTTCCGAACTGAAGTAACGTTCAATGATGTCAAAGGCTTTTTGGTAGATTTCCAAGTTCTGATGAGATTGTAAAAATTCTATTTTTTCTAGGCCTGTAAACATGTTATACATTGTAAAAATAACACTATCTCGTGTTATCTTATATAATAGTAGATTATGCACCTAGGGAGTAAAAATAAAGAATGTCTCAGATCGCAGATAATTGTCGCCCGAGCCGAAGGCGAGGGTGACAAACATGCGATGTGAGGGATTCTTTACTTAATCCCATGGTGCATGTACAAATTTTCTTCATGAGGAGCGTAAAATGCGTAGGCTGCTTTTCGCCCACAGGGCGTACAATACACACTTTACTCGCCGTGTGGAGAAAAAAGATATCTTATATAAATATATATACATATAAATAAAAATATACATACCATAGCTTTGTTCAATAAGAACACAGTATGGATTAACACCACTGTGATGAATGGCGTCCTGTTCTCCAAGACGTAAAATATTTTCCAAGCCATTCAGTGCTACTTGTATAATCTTAGCATCCATTACTGTCAACAATTCACATAAGGGAGGAATGCAATTTTGTTCTGCTAAATATCTAATTTGTTCTGGAGTTCCTCCACTAGTAGCATTAGTAAGGGCCCACGCGGCTTCTTTACGCGTTTTGAATTCGGCTTTGCCCAGAATTTCTATCAAGACTGGAAAAATTTTGGCATCTATGACGGCCTGAAAGTATTAAATACCATATTTTTTTAGTTTAGTAAAAGTTGGTTTATTTTTTGAAGATTTTTAAGCAAAGCAATGTAATACTTCATTTTTTATTTTAAACCAACCTGAATTTGTTGTGCATTTCCAGCAGTGATATTGGAGATCGTCCAACAAGCTTCTTTACGAATAGTTTCTCGTGATTGTCCAAGCAAATTCAACAAGCAGGGTAATGCTGAACAATTCAGGACAACTTGAGTTTGCATATCATCACCAGTAACTATGTTACCTACAGCTCTTAATGCTGCACTTGTAACATTATGTTCCTCATGCCTAGAAAGTAAAGTAAAGTAATATTATATATGAAATAAACAATATATTAAAAGCGAATTTTTATTTTAGGATTTTAAACAACTTACATTAATAATTCAACAAGACGCCGACATACTCCAGCATCTATAACAGCTTGTATTTTTTCGTTTGGTCCATCACTTAAATAAGAAAGGGCCCAACATGCATCGGCCAAAACATCTGAATCTTGATGATTCAATAGATATGCAAGAACTGGCAAGCAAGGAGCAACTTTATTGAAGTCAGGTGCAGGATTCTTTCCTCTACATAGATTTGACAATGCCCAAACTGCATTTCGGGTCATAGTTAAACGCGTTGATTTTGAAAGAAGTCTGCAAAAAAGTATATATTTATAGATACATTTAAAATATATCTTTATGAAGTTAGCCGGCAGTTGTTCAAAGTAGTGGTTCTCAACCACGTCTATAAACTCGAACCTAAGCAAGTTCAATCACGGATAATTTATATATAAAATATAGGCGTAACTACATTTAAAAAATCTGTAACAAAAAACTAATCCTGTTCACACTGTAGATTTTCGTAAGTAGATTAGTAAAGATAAAATAATTAATGTCACGAAATCTTAGAAAATAAATACCCTTATATTTATAATTATTCTCCTTTATTATTAACTAAAAAAATAATTGATTTTGAAAATAAATACTAATTATATGCACAAAAAATCTTGGATAAAATATACTTACAAAAGAAGGGGAGGCAAAATACCACTGACTAAAACATGATCTCTGCACTCAGACCCATCTCCTGCTATATTGCCTAAAGCCCATACTGCCTGTTCTTGTACATCCTCATTATCAGAACTTAGAAGTGCAATAAACATAGGTACTGCTCCAGCATCAATCACCATACGTGTTTGCTGAGATGTTCCACTAGCAATATTTGTTAATGCCCAAGCAGCTTCAAACTGTGAAATTATTATATTGCTCAATTTACATATTTTAATACATAAGACTACTAACCTTTTTAATATACAAAACTAGCAACTAATAAATTATTATTTTAAGAAAAATCAATTGCTCATGTATTTTATTTTTTAAAGTTAAAAGATATATTGAATTCTTGACACAATAAGTTACAAAACTAATAAAAAATTTTTAATTTTCTGTAATGTTTACCAGTATATCATTTCTTTTAGTTTTTTCATGTAATTAATACAAATTGGATAATGTACTATTTATTGTATGTACTTAAGATTAATAGATAATACTAACCTGTAATGTACAGTTTGTATCATTTTTGAGAAATTCAACAAATCGAGGTAGAATTCCCGTTTGTATAACTTCATCGATGGGCGGATTTGGTTCTCTAGATAAGAGCTTTCTGAATTTTTGAGTAGCTGCCATTTGTTCATCTACATCTAAACTATACAATGCTTGAACCATCTCAGGAGTTATACCTGGAGCTTGCTGCTGCAAAAAAAAACATTAGATTAGCCTGCTATTATTTTTACTATAATAAATAATGAACTGACTTTCTACGCATAACATGTTAATTTAAGCTATATACCAGAATAGGTGCCGGAACCGCATAGTCTTCAGTGATTGAAACACCATCATCATCGGTGACAACATTAGGAACATTGCGTCTTTTTGACAGTTGCTGTTCTCTCTTTTGTTTTCTCAACTGTACACCCTCTTCTTCCCTACGCCTTCTAAGCTCCTGTGAATCCAGCCCAACATTCTTGTAACGATACCTATGTGTTGGTCCAGTCGACATCTGAAATAATAATATTAAAGCTTAACAATCAATTCATCCACTCTATCAAACGCTTTTCTACTGCTAAATTAACGCAAGTGCAGGCTTTCGCTCTAGTTTCGCAATTGTGCGCTGCGGTTAAAGCCGAGCAGAGTCACATGTACCATTTTCTAGATCAGCAGAAGCCTATACTCTAGCTTACAGAGTGAGGAAATATGGACGTGCGTATAATATAGCACACGAGTAGAGGCGCTGAAGGGTTATGTTTCCGCTCGAGAATTCGTGAAACATCGCTGATAGCCGCGAGTACTTGGGAACAGCTCAAAGAGACTAAAAAGAGTCAACACGCGGGCCAAGTAGCTAGCGTGCGCCTTGGCGACAAAGGAGTCAGCTGCACTCTAAAAGCGCATACATATTATCTCAGGACTTGGGCGAGAAATTCGACATTTTGCCAGAGCGCGCATTATATTCGAACATCGGCGACATACGCACGTTCTCGTGCGATTGACATTGGGCCGCGCGCACGAGAAAGAGAGAGAGAATGCTCGAATCTTGCGAGGGGCAAGCGCAAGAGTGTATGATGGAGCACAGCGCACATAATAGCGTGCAATCGAACGTGCGTATATGCACACGGCTATATAAGCGCGAGAGTAGAGAGAGATGTATGATATTATATATGGGCACCCATAGAATCGAACAAATTTTTTTCAGTCTTGCGCTTTTTCGCAATGCTCCGAGCTTCATATATAGGTATATTATACATGCGCTCTCCTGGGCCGCGCAGCGAAAGCCAAGCCCGCGAAAACGAAAGGTCGAAAGAGAGAGAGGTAAGAAGGCAAGTCCGGATTTTTTTGGTGTTACTTACGATTGCGGGTTTTGTTCAGCTGTGACGAATATCAAACGAAAAAGTTCATGAGCCTCTCCACGGGTATATACTACCGCGCCGCTCGCTTGCTCGCTAGCTCCGCCACACCACAGCACTACAGTCGGGCCGTGTAGTGTACGCTCGTCACCGTCACCGTCGTGCCGTCGTCGTCGTTCACACACGCGCGCACACTTCTTTATTTCCCAGGGCCAAAGCAGTCGCCAGCAGCAGCAGCAGCGGAGCGGCACTACAGTAGCAGCGCGCGCACACAGATATAGAGCGCGCAACACCACACGGCACAGCACAGTGCTGCGTGTGGGAACTGAAGGGAGGGGGCCGAGGGGGAGAGAAGCGCGCGAGGAAAAGCTTTTGGGGCTTTGGGCGCTTGTGTACTTATCTGCGTGCGCCGATGGCTGCTCTGTCGCGTCGCCGCCAACGCGTGACTCATAAACGCGTATACCTATACCTATCTCTCGTCTTGCGCGTTTATACGGGAGATAGAGGACTGATGCGGCTCACTGATAGGCCGAAACGCGAGGGCTTTATATTTATCCTACAAGAGAACCAGTCACCAGTTTATCACTGTAGGCAGAATACGCACAGACGCGACGCCCCCATTGGCCCGTCGTTTTCTTCTTCTTCTGGTTACTTTTTTTTATTGGCTATAAGTCTTGCTGGAACAATAAAATAGATTCAATAAACTATGTACCTATAGATTCAAAGTAATATTGAAAGAGCAATTCCGTCATCCGTTCACGTCCGTCAAAGGTCGATCGTCTTCGGCCCATGGTGTGGCGGCGCCGATACACTAGATTTTGACAATTTTGAACCGCTATTCATGACCTAGCTTTTTCATGACTAATCATTCGTGATGATTATAAATTCCGAGTTCTGACGTTTATAAAACAAAAAAGTACTTACAATAATAAGTATGATACTTTTTTTTTTATTTCCTTATATTATCTTATAGGTTCGGTCGGCCGATGGTACTAACAGGATCAGTTTTCAAATAAATGTATAACAGATCATATACATGTACATACTTATAAAATTAAAGGATCCATTTACAAGTATTTCTAAATTTTGAAATGCATTCTACCTACCGTATTTTGGAAAATTAGTATAGGTAGCAAATAAATATTTTACAATGTTTATAAATTGATCTGACATCATATTACAATTCTGATTTATTTTTATTCAAGTATAACGTATTTGAATGCAAGAGAAATAAGTTAAAAGATTTTAGTTCTATTTTTTCTTTATTGTTAAAATAATATTTTTATTCCCATCTCAACAAATATGGCCACTTTTGTCCCTGAAAAGCGGGACCAAAATTGGATTTGTTTCCCTCTCAACAAATTTAACGTTTGCGGGAAATATGGCCTTATTTCCCGATTTTGCGGGAGATATGGTCGTCTTATTTCCCGCTTTTGCGGGAAATATGGCCATATTTCCCGCTTTTACGAAAAATATTTAAATTCCATATAAAAAGCCAAATATCAATAAATAATACACTTAAATATTAAATATAACATTTAATATAACACTTT
>UXGD01000564.1:0-54118 GCA_900474315.1 Torymus auratus | reverse complement strand
TCATGTGACGTTTTTCGCACGAGCGAAGCGAGTGAGAAAAGTCACATGAGCTAAAAATCTTCTTACGCATCAGTTTCTAACCGTATTTTATACCACGAGAGCCGAACTTAAAGTTATGATTTTGAGGTTAGAGTGGTATAAAATCATTTAATAATGATTTGTTAATATCCGTAGCAATGTAGCAAATATTATACACAATACACAATACACAATATATATTAGTCTGTAATAACGAAATTTCACTTTAGTTTAAATGGAGACATTATTTTGATGTAGATATATTTTCACTTGTTTATATATGATGATAGGTGATTAATCTAAAACATCAGCAATCCGATCAATTGAATTCAAAACTAATTAATTGTAAAATTTGATACTTCAATCACTGATTTCTCTATTGAAAGAAACAGTGATCAGTATTTCGCAAATACTATTAATATATGGACTTGTATTTAACAATATGTAATAAATCAATTTCTATAAATACATATTTTATTCAAAAGAACCAACGTATAGGTATCTACTATCTATGAAGTATTTCTCTGTGATATATGATAAAGGCATGGGTGCAAGAGAGTAAACTATTGTGAACTAGGCTTACAGACTACTGCTTATCTATATGTCAACACTTGCAGGTCAATAGGTGAATAAGTTATTCAAATGATTAATAATATAATAATAATATTACGTCTGTAATGTATTTTTTTAATACAAAGATCGTACTATACACGTTGTCTACATAAAATTAATGAAGATAATTTATAATCAATGAATACTATCGGGATGACTGTTATGTAGAAGGTTAAATCATAATTAGTAAAATTATTCAAGCACGTATGAGTTTCTAATTTTCCTGATATTACATAGATAGAATTTTAAAACTAATAATAAATAACACATTGATGCATATAATCTTCGTAATGAGTCTTTTTTATATTTTATTTAATTAAATAATTTCAATAATTCATTATTGTGATTTCTTTTCTTATAATAACTCTATAAAAAGAAGTGTGCATTCATTCATTTACTAGCTAAACATCTTGCGCTCGTTTATTATGGTTTTTTTTTCATGTTGTGTTCGATGCTCTATATCCGTGTTGTATAATGAAGTTATCTCTTTCTTCTTTTTTTCTTGATCATGAAGAACACCAGTGGGGAGGGCGTTAATGGCTGGGCAATATATAATTAGTGTTTTGCTAATTGAATAAATTTTTTTAACGGTTTAATGTTTGAATTTGTTATTTTCTGTAACTCCATGAGACAAAATATGTTTTTTAAATCTCCGAAGTTTTTTATCATCTCAGTGCACTGCGATTACTTCACTCTCTAAATATGAATATGTTAAAGTCGCTCACTGATGTTAATAATTGAAAAAATACTTTAGTGAATATTCACTTATTGAAATAGTGGAAAAAAATTTTCACTGCGTAACAATTAGTGACTATTTACTAGAAAATTCGTCGGGGTTTTCACTTACTTGCACCAATGAGCGACTTTTTAGGTATACTATTCATTTTTAGAGAGCATGTTAGGACCGGTTAAGATGGCCTATTACACAGGGCATCAATTGTAGGATTATTCAGAAACATTTTTAGCATTCACAAGTATTTCAAACGGTTTATTGTATAATAAATGTATTTTAACGGTTATCCAGTCGAAATTAAATGTGTAAAAATCGCTTGTGTTGGAAATGTTGCAGGTCAGCGAAGGCAGAAGTAAGGTAGCCCCTTATAATCCAAAGACGAGGCTCGTAAAAGAATGCCCGATCAGGAGAACAGCGGCGACTCGGCGCCGAGCGTCGTCGAGCTGAACGTCGGGGGCGTCTTCTACACGACGGCCCTGAGCACGCTGACTCGAGAGGGTGACTCGCGCCTCGCCACGCTCTTTCGTGAGCGACAGGACCTCGAGAAGGACGCCAAGGGCAAGTACTTCCTCGACAGGGATGGCGTGCTTTTCCGCTACGTGCTCGACTTCCTGCGCAATCAGGCGCTGGTGCTGCCTGAGGGCTTTCGAGAGCGCGAGCGACTCAAGCAGGAGGCAGCCTTCTTCGGGCTCGCCAACCTCGAGAAGGCCATACAGGAGAAGCCCGACCCGGCGACGTCGACGTCGAGCAGCGTCCAGAGCTCGGTTATTATACGCTCTTTTATCTTTCTTTATCTCCCTATTTTTCTTACTTAGTCGAGCGCGACGCGAGCTCTTTCTTTGACCTACAAAAAAGAGGCGGAAAATCGAGATCCCTGTAAAAGAGCCCTGCTGTGTGTTATACTCTCCCTCTTCACGGATACGCGGAAGGACGGGTTAACTGATCCCGACGGTTTCCTTTGCGTCGCGCCACTATACGAGTATCTCGCTCTTTTCTATTCCGCGAATCAAACTGAAATGCAATACTGCAGTGTATATTCTTGAAAATTTGATATGTTTGATGTAATATGAGCGTAATGGCGTTAAAAATCTTTTTTTTTTCGTTCTTTTCTTACTTTTGCAAAATAATATTTTATTTCAGTATTTGTTCTGGTTTTTAAATTGAAATTTCAAAGTGAAACTTATACCGTATCTTCCATATATCAAAAAGGAGTTAATCAAAAAGGAAATATATTTCCGTTCACTAGAAGGTTCCATGCCAGGTTCCTGGAATTCTTACAACTTTTATAATCAGATTTTTCGTGCTCGCACTTGTAGGATAAACTTAGGAATTTAAGCAATTTAAAGTTTTTCCGGAACTTTAAATGGAAATGGGATAATGTACAGATGGAATTTTCGTAATTTTGTACAATATTTTCTCGAAAAATAAAATACTACTTTTCCGAACTTATATTACTCTTGAATTCGCATTTTAATGCGCCGAACAGTTTAAGTAAATTCTTCAATCAATTCCCGATTCACGAGAGCTATTAGGTATAATAGTTCCGCAAAAAATAAATGGTGCAAAGCAATTTTCGCACATATTTTATTATCTAAAAAAGAGCTGGAATAGATAGAACGATGAAAGGGTAAAACTAAATGTGAAATGTATTGTTGCGTAGAAGGTTTATTGTACTCACTCACCTAGTTCTTTGTAAATTACACTTTTTTGTGTACCTGACAGACTAAAAATCAAACTGGAGCTTTACAATCTCTCGTACACATGCATTCACTTCTCTAGCCTACAAAGATTGAACCACTTCGTAATAGATACTCAAAAGATACGTTACATTCACATTTACGAGTGCAAATACAGTACAATCTATAAAGCACTTCAGTGAAAATTGCATGGCTACCAACTCCGCTAAATTTATACCTTTCGCAGAATGAAGAACTTTATAACATTTTATATCGTGGAAACGTTCCAGGGCATTTATTTCCAAGGCGTACTTTAATATAGAAAAATCTTTGCCATATTTCTGCTGTCGTAAAAAAAGATCCTACCAGTAAATTGTGGATCAAATCGTATCAATACACTTGTATGGCTGTGGTTGCTTGGGAAACACACACAAAAGCTTGCACACACGCAAGCATGTACACGCTTACTAACACTTCTAATTAACATATTCTATTTAGCATAAAATAATCGATTTATATTTCATTTATAAATTATGCGTCATAAATTTATAGCTTCTAGTTTTAACACAGATAATACTTATATTAATAGATGGGTAAACTGAAATAGTTTGTAATATTATAATTAAATTTCTTGCATTTTGCACAAATAAACGCTCTAAATCATTACTAATTTATATTAAAGATGAAAACACCCCGAAGCAGGCTTTTTCATTACCCCTTCTTGCCTCGAGAAGATCGACACATTAATCTTTAATATATTAATTATTAAATATATTATCGTTTATTGTATACATAAAATTCTCTAAAAAAATCTCTTAAATCAAAGTAAATATGATGCAAATATGAATCGACCGCAGAAATAAACCAAAAGTGCGATCGAATGTAAATCGAGAATAGACCGTAGCTGATCGGATGTGAATTACAGATCGATCGGAAGTAATCCGAAACTTTGAAGGGGGTTTGAATACAAATGTGAAATTTTAGTTTTTGAATTCCATAATAAACATAATAACGTTATGAGCGATTGTATCTCAAATCGAATATATTGACAAATGCGTTAATAAATAGCATACATTTGACTACAATGATTATTAAAATAAACTATTTTTGAAATATTTGTTGTCCACGCGTATTCTCATTTTAGACGATAAAACTATTTTTATTATACGCGATAACCTTTGCAAAAAGAGATACGTGATGTAGTTAAATTATTATAATATTATATATTTTATATACTTATACTTTTAAATAATTTAAAATAAATAAAATTTTAATTAAAATATGTAATTCGTCGGTGAATTCATATTTACGAAGCGAACTTTTTTATTATAAAGTACAGCTTTAATACAAAGTTTTACTCGAAATATTTATCGTAAAATATAAACATTGCAAAACAAAATGATCTGGGAGTAAAGGCATTTATATTTTGATAGCGAATGTTATAACAATACCTTAAATTATACCTAAAATGTAGTCTGCTATTTTTCAAGCCTATAACACGCTATATAATCACAATGACCAATTTGCTATTTTTAGTCTCAGAATCAGGGAGTGCAATAAAATTGGAAATTATCTGTAATTGAAAGTCCATAAAGACCTTTATTAAGTTTTTATCGTCATTTTTAAAGTTTTTAGCGAGAAAAAAAATACGCCGCCGTTAAGTTTAGCTCTCGGGCTTTCTATTCGCCTGTTCGCAACAGAGGTTCGCCTCGTAAAAATTTGATAAGATTTAACATTTTATAGCGAGATTCAAAGTGGGCACTCTTCCAAGCTTTACAAGCGCGGAAAAACTGCTTACCTTGTATGCCACGTATAAGAATACGTCCGAATCTCGTCGAATTTTTATGAGTCATTGCCTCGTAGTGTGCAAGCTCGCTAATGCAGAATCTTACAGCCGAAGAGTCCATTCGCATAAATGTGTATGCAACTGAAAAACATTCGGCGTCGGAGAATTTTCCGCCTAAGTGAATACGGCTGTTTTCAAAAGACTGCGCTGCATGCTGCTCGTACAGTTCCACTTCTTTACTCTTCTTTTACTGAACTCTGTGTTTCATTCGCTACTTCCAACTCTCGTATCGTGGATACCAAGAATATATCTTACACTCTGCGGAAAAAGTGCAGGGAACGATAAGTTTCGATATAACCGTTTCGTTCGTGGCAAAGTTGAGAAAAATGAAGTTGAAGCAGCCACACGACGTAAATACCAGAGACGCTGCACATACGGGTTCACAGTGCCGTAGAAGCGGACTGTTACGGTTAGATCGGCTATTATCGGCGTTTAATATGTGCAGATGCTGCGCAGAGATCTCTGCCCTTTACGACCGCTCAGGACTTTAAGGTTATGCCTGCGGATGATCCCTACAACAGCTGCCACAGCACTGTGCGCGCGTTCCACATCGCGACTCCCCTATATCTTTTTATACTTTTGCGCTGATACGCGCAAGTGTGCCGCGGTCGAATTATTATTCGTCTTCTTTTACGATCAGATTTGCAAGTCGTGTAAGTCCGCTGGAAGGAGGATTCAGCGATGGTATAAAAACGGAAGAGTAGCCGAGAACTTACGCACTCGCGTTTTATTCCTCAATGTAATGGCGAGAGCATTTGATTCTTGCTAGAACGCAGAGTTTGGTTCTTGGATTTTGAAAATTCATGGGATGTCAAAGTTTACTCTCTGGCCTGAGGCAGAGAAAACAAACCGTTTTAACATTTGAGAGGCGAAAGGGGCTAATTTCTATTCTAGAGGTACGAAGACTCGGAGAGAGACCGACATCCGC
Source organism: Torymus auratus (assembly GCA_900474315.1). Classification (NCBI taxonomy): domain Eukaryota; kingdom Metazoa; phylum Arthropoda; class Insecta; order Hymenoptera; family Torymidae; genus Torymus; species Torymus auratus. The sequence goes on along the minus strand of UXGD01000564.1, from coordinate 48,305 downwards.
AAACCTGTTGGTAGGAAAGTCAAGATAACTCTTCTGAAATATACAGATCCGGTGTATAATTCAAATGTAGAGATCGAGGTTAAGGGATTCGACTTGACTTCTATAAAATTCCATCCTTGCCTTTACCACCCGTTTTTTAGTACTCCTTTCGATTGAAATATTAACTGAATTTTATAGCATATTTGATTGGATTTGCTCTATGCTTTTTTATACTATTTTATTTATTTTTTTTGTAATAAGAAATCAATTTATCAAAGTATTCCGTTATATATTATTGATATTTTCGAAATTCAAGATTCAATGATTTCAAATTAAAAGTCCGGTATATTAAAAACTGATTTTGTTTTCATAAATAACAGAAAATGTAATATTTTACCAAATTTAAATGTACATAATTTAAAATTAATTGTATGGAGACAAGCATACGAGAAATTACGTAAATATTTTATTGTTTACCGGGTTTTCAGTCACACATGAAATACATAAATTACACCTATATAATTGCCATTTCAATAAAAATAATGTAATAATTTTACAAAAAAAGAAAATGATTTTTTAATTTGATTATAAACAATGAAGCATTATATTATCAATAAAGCAGATATATTCTCAATGCTACGTAACACACGAGGAATTCGTTACCTAAACATCACCACAAACTTAGCACAGCAAGGCCAAAGCTTTCTCTATTATCCTTACATTCTCGCATTAAAAAGCCGAGGGCAGCAGTGCAGCAGCAGCTCGAGTTTACGCAATCCAACGGCCTTTCCGTTCGCGATTCTCTTCATGCCTCGCCTCGAAGTTGATAGGAAGCGCACGGGCACAAGGACAGGAGCGAGAGAAAGCCCCGCGTGCGCTAAACTATTTTGAATAACGCGATCGGTCTATCTTGCCCGTCCATCGCTGCTACTCCCGTCCCCTCTTTCTCCTCCCCGCCATGTGTTCTCCCAAGGTTAATTGGCTGAGACGAAAAAGCACCTACACCTATAACGTCCTTATCGCGCGCTCGTACACACCCACTGACCGAAAAAACAAAAGCGGGGAAAGCTTCTTATTTCGTCTCAATTCGGGGGATCAGGGAGGGATACTAGTTAACAGGGCGCGCGAGTTGATTTGTCGGCAATGCTTATCGCTGTGCCGGGGCGACACGGGCCGCTGCACGCGCGCGCGCCCGTCGTTTTCACGAAGTGATTATTGTGTGCGAGGAGGGGATATTTCTCTCGACTACGACGACGGCTGGAAGTTTACGATAAATTCGACGAGACCTCTGTACTGAGTTTCGGAATATAAAGCGTCAGGTGGTGTATACGAAGTTTCCAGAGCGGACGTCCGACCGAATCCATGTATTACTACTTGCTAGTCATATACGCAAAGTAGCCAGGGATTTATCACTCTGTATTCTTAGTCTGACTTTGGCCCTGGATTTGTCAATTTGATCGCGTCGTCTCGAATTCCCGTGTTATACGCGAGTATGTGTGCGACCTTTTTCCGCGCGCCTGGAATCCGAAAATAGTCGACTCGTGCACTGGAGCTTTTGTGTGTATAGAGTAATGTGTCGAGGTGACCTTTCGCCAGCTCAAACATTCGCCGAACGTGCGAATGTGTTCGGGAGCGCGCATGAGGTCACCGAAAAACGAAAAATTCGCCGGATCATCGTCAATTGAAATGCGAGATTGCGGTGATGGCTTTTATTTGTGCGGCGGCGCGTGACGTCACGGCGCGCGTATAGGGGTGGCTTTGATGATTGGCAGGCCAGGACCCGATAGCAAATCTTCTCGCGTCATTCTCTTAAGCTTTCGGATCCTTCGCAATCCTGATATATAGACTGGGCTGTTTGATTAATGATATTATATTTCCGATTAACTTTTGCCGCAAATAAAATAAAGTGGGCTGCTGATGGTTTATTATTATTTTTTTATACATTAATAATTTATAAAAAATTCGAATGGTATATGTGTTATATAAAAATTATATTCTAGGATGCATTTTAATATAATATTCGAAGTGAAGTTTTGTAATTGATGATAAAAAATTTGTAAACAATAAAGTTTTATTTACGCCCATTACATTATTCTGGGGCGATTTTTTATTAAAAGTATCCTAAGTACTGGCAGCCTTAAGGCAATATTTTGACGCTTATTACGGGCGATAAACTACATTTTACCGTGCTCGACGACATGCTGCGAACTTATTTCTTGAAAAAGTTAGAAAAATATTTCATAAATTTAATAATACAAAGTTATGATATTTAAAAGGTTTATATAACGTATTGGAATTTTTGTCAATCTATATACTTTTGATAAGTTCTTTATTGCAATACGTAATCAAGTTTGACAATATATTCATATTTTTAATATTATCTAAATTTACAAGTAGTATGTAAAATAGTATCGACATACCACATTCGCTTACTTTTGACGAAAACTCCACGTTAATTTGTATGCTAAAATTTACCCACCTACTCACCTAACAGTTTAACTTGCCAGCGGTCCCAGATGATCTTGGGCACAGCGTTAACTTTAAATAATGTTAATCAAAGTAACTTTAGAATAAAATTGATTTATATGGTAATAATGTAGAAAGTTAGTCCCGCGAGGTTTCGCTGAATGATCAGCTATTTGAACTGTTACGGTGACAAGTAATCAAGAAATTGAATTTTTACTATGACCGAATATAAAATGAAATTTATTTTCTTACTTTTCGTAGGTGAGTGTTATTTATTATAATTTAGTAGTTTAGTGTTAGTATACTAAAAATGTTACGTATAAGCTTTTCAACTTTATCTTAATTATAAATAACAACTATTTTAATGAATCGGAGACTATTGAAGGCTATTGACGGCCCAGATTAAACACTGCAGTATTAGCATTCTAAACATTCTATTTCATGGTTCGGTACGTAACTAGATGATTCGAAACTATTGATTTTAAGGGAACAAAAGCTGTAGGATGAAGTTCGTTTATTGCATTGAATAATAGGTTTCGAAAAGTTGTATTTTATTTTGTATCGAATAATAACTTTTATTAATACGTTATAAAAAATACTAACAATACCAATATATGCCAACAAAATATATGATAGATGATGACTTTTACTTGTAAATATACGTAAATGTGAAAATCAAATAAATCTTTATTTTCCAACTTATGGAGTCATTCGTATAATAAACTCCAGTTAGGTAAAAGATTACAAGCCACGAGTTCATTCCAGATTTTTATAATTATGTCTTGAAGTGTCTTTAAAAAGTAATTTCTCTCGCGAAGAGTAGGAAATTGCGTTAGGTCGCTTCAACGCTGGTAACGAGAAAAGATTTATTCTTCACGCGAAGATTACAAAAATTCGGTCCTCTTTCAAATGACTTTTACTTCCCATCTAATATTTTTTAAAACTCTTTGAAATGTTGAATTTTCCTATTTTTGTAATAACACCGCCCATGTTAGATGAAAATACTATTTAAAAGTCTTTTTATGTTCGCATTCACACGTCCGCATTACATAAAATCGTCGAAAACGTATTTTCAAATCTGTCAGATTTCCCCTTGGTTTTCCGAGAAAATAAAAACACAGTTTGTTATTTCAACTGTTTTTTTTACTTTACCGCGCTATAAATATGCAAATGCGTTCGTACATTTGCTTACCAAAATATCTCTATTATTTTCTTTTTTCACATATTATCGTTCATCACATACCCACGACTAATTATCGAAATCGTGCTTATTTCTGTCCACAGAGCCCTGGCACAAAACGCGGCTACATCACGGTGGGGTACCGGGGCAGCTTCGCCTTCGGTCGCGAGGGCCTTGCCGACGTCAAGTTCCGTAAAATCTCGCGGATCCTGATCTGCGGTCGGGTGGCGCTCTGCCGGGACGTGTTCGGCGAGACGCTGAACGAATCTCGCGACCCCGACCACGGCATGTCCGAGCGCTACACCTCGCGTTTCTTCCTCAAGCACAGCTTCATCGAGCTCGCGTTCGACATGCTGCAGGAGGGCGGTTTCAAGCTGGTCGGCAGCTGTGCCTCTGGGACCGCAGGCGGTGCAACCGCTGAACTAAAACCTGGTGTCGACCTCGAGGAGAACCGCTGGAACCACTACAACGAGTTTGTCTTTGCGCGCGACTAACTACCCTCGACGTGAGCTACCGCTGCAGAGATATATATCGTCTTCCTCGGAGAGAGCCAAGATGTAACCCATAGACAGGCGACGACACATTCACACCCACACCCACACATCTTCTCTATAGCTATGCTACTTCTCGCCGCGTTGGCTTTCTTATAGGCGACCCGATAAGCTGCGGGGGAGAAGCTTTCGTGTGTGTGTGTGTGTGTGCTCGATCGCTTGGACAAGGTCGCAAGCAGGAGAGAGCGGAGAGATCGATCACGCGAGGAGGGAGTGTATACGTGTGTATACATGCTCACGTACGAGTAGGGAGCGAGAGAGAGAGCTTTCTTCTCTCGCTCCTTCTAGCTCTTCACCACCAGCCGTATATCCCTCCTCCCGTCGGAACGAGCGCTTTTCTTTCGCTTTTCTTCGCTGATTTTCGCTACGTCCGCGCTTTCCCGCAACTCGCTTTTCGGCCTGCTGATATACGACACGCTACACGCTACTGCTCTTTATATCATATATAAATATAACGCAAAATACTTTAGCCGCTCGTGTTGTGCGCAAACGCGAAAGTTGGAGACACGAGAGACGAGGCGTAGGTACCTATAACGCGCGGCGCGCGTTCGCTGAAAGACAAATGCACGCGCCGAGAATTGACGCCAATGTGTACAGATACACACACGCACACACGTACATTTGTCGGGGGCATTTGAAGCATGCGCGCGTCCAGGCTACGTATACACATATAATGCGTCTCTGCCAGCCCAGGGAATTGTACAAGCGTGCGAAAGAGTGAAGCGCAAGAGAAAAGTTGCCCGCGCGCAAAGAAAAGGAGAATTAAGAGCCGCTCGCGCGACGCGTATAAAGAAGGGAAGAGAAATGCCTCTGTGAATCATTGCTGCAGCGGCAAGAGAGCTTTCATGCCCTGCTTCTTCCTCGCCCTCTTCACCGCCCCTCGAAGATTCTGTAAAGGGAGAAGGTGTGCCGCAAGCGCGCGTGTGTGTGTGAGGGGGTGAGGGAGAAGGACCTGGAACCGGCGTCTTATTTATCGGTAGTACACGGCAGCTAGAGCGCGAAGAAGCAATATCGATCGAGGCCAAGACGACGACGAGGCGTGCGCAAGTCACGCTCTCTCGCCTAGTGCGCGCGCCCTCACCGTGCGTATACACTGCTATATATATACTTACACAGCGAGAAAGAGGGACACGGACGAGTCCGCAAAGGATTCGCGCGCTCGTTACGGAGGTCCTGCCGTGTGTGTTTGTCTTCTCGCTTATCGCTTGTCACCCACGGTCACGGTTTTTCTCTCTCTCTCTCTTTCTGCCCGAAAGCTCTTTTTCTCCGTCTGTGTCCATCCCCTTTCTCTTTTTTTCTCGCAGGAATTGCTCTGATTTTACGGTGAGGGAGGAGAAAAAGGCCAAATTGCTTTATCGGCCGCCTGGTCCACAGCGTGTGATTACGCCCGTCGTACGTGTGTATGTGTGTGTGTCTGTGTGCTTGATGTATGTACGTGTACACGCACGAAAAAACCACGAGGATAATGTTTTTGCTCCGGAACACAGCACATCCAGAGGAGCCCAACGGGAACAGCGGGCACACGCGCGGAAATTAATCGATCTTTTCGAGAGACACGCATACGTATAACGAATATCAGGCGTTCGGCAAAATTCTGTGCGTGTATATATCATATACGTTATTTATAGTGCGCAGTTTGTAAGCTCACAGAGGTAGTTTTCTTCTCTTCTTTTGCCGCTCGCGCGTCCACTTTATAATCTTGCTCGGCGCGAAATTAACTCGCGGGATTTACTCGATGAATCGCAAATCTCGTCGAGGATTCGGGGAAACCTAATTAAGATGAGCATGACGAGGAAAAAAAAACAGTATATGTGCTCGCTCTTCTCGTGAGCATTGTACACCGCTAGCGTAAAGCTACGAGTTTAATCCAGAAATAATGTTCACGGAGCGTGCCGCGTGTATTATTGATTATTATTATTATTGGTATGATTAATGTTTGGCCATTAGGGAAGCAATATCTATGGGCGTTACGTTTGAGTTATTGAACAGAGTTTTATCGAAGAGAAACCGCGCTACGCGGAGATTTAAAAGCAATAATCTTCGTTATATACAGGTGTCTCCGTGTGGTATACGAACGCGTCGGTATAAAAATTTGCATATAGATTTTCCCTTATTTCTCAGTTCTGTCTGTGTTTCGTATAGACGAAGTTGGGAACAAGGGCGCGGATTTAATCGATCGTTTCTCGTTTCGGATTCGCGTATATGAAAGCTCACTGATTTATTCAAAGAAATCCAAGTAGACCCGCACAGTTGAAAACTGCGACGACTATACGTGTTTCAGATTATTGTTGAATCAAAACCACCGTTGAATTAGCAATAAAAGAAAAAAATCTTTACAAAACTGACCGATCGATTTTCAGCCTGTGTAGCCTGAATCTGTAAAAAAACTATAAAGAAAAAAAAAATAAAAAAAAAATAAATAAAGACGAGGATATTCTATTTCGGTTAATCAAGTCCAATACACCAAGCGCTTCCTGCAAACAGCAACGATTCCTCCGCAGTCGCGAATGTGTTTTTCTTTCCAGTATAGCAGCGCAACGAGAGAATTGAGAAAGAGAGAGAAGATGAACAAAAAAAAAAAAATGCCACTCGCACAGCACAATGCCCAGCGCGATTTTTGAATAGCGCGCTCTCGCACACATATAATGCAATCGCCTTTTGTACGCTTCGATACGCAGAAAGATGTCCCTTTCTATAACACGCGACCTTTTTTATCAGCGCGCGAGCCTCGCAAGTAGAATATACATGTATATGCAAGAGACGTCGTCGCTACTCGGCGCGTCGATAGACCTATAACAACGCGTCTTTTGATTGTCGCCCTTTGAGCACAGCAGCAGCAGCACTATATAGCAACAAATCAAAACCTTGTTTTATCTCCGCGACGCGCGAAGATGCATGCGAAACACAATAAGGTAGACACGCCCGAGGCACACATACATATACACGTTCAATAAGACGCGCGCTCGTCTCGGAAAAGCACCTTGGGTGCTCAATAGAGCGAATCTCCGCGGGGAATAGTGTAACGAAGGAGAACGGGGCGGGAGCTTAACCGCGTGGCCGTACGGAAAAGAAAAGGGTGATGTATACGTCAAAGGGGCTGAGAGGTTCGCAACATTTTGAGAAATCTCGCCCGAATTTCGCGAGGAATATATAGTGTATATGTGTGGAGTGTAAAAGCGCGGGTCAAAGAGAAACGTATTTCCCACAGGTCGCGCGAGTTGCACAAAGAAAAGACTTGCCTCTCACCTTTTCCGAATGGCGCCTTTGTAGGCAAAATAGTCCGATAAATCGGTAGGGACGACCGCGCGCGCACCACCTAGGTAAAAGAATTTCATCAAAGTTTTCGCAATTTGCATTTCTTCCGCTCCTTCGCGTGGCTGTGAAAAGGGCTGGGAAAAGAGTATACGGAGGACCGTTATATATACCGCGAGCAGCGAACTTTAATTTCACCTCATTTTTATATCAAAGCCACGGGAATTGATATCTCACCGCGGAACATCCAATTAAGAATAATTTCGCTCCATACAAAGCGGCCGCCCGCGTACACGCTTTTCACGCGCGCTCTCCTTCGGCCCGAGCGTATAATAATAAAAGTAAAATAGAAAAAAGGAGAGGCGAAACATTCGGCCCGATATCGCGGCACAAAGAGGCCGCTTTCTCCCTCAGTGGGAAGAGAGAGAGAGTGACGAAAGAAAAGGAAAAAGCGCGAGCGACAAAGACAGAGCGAGCAAAAGGAGTTGCGGCGTTCGCGGTCTTTTGTACCGCGTCGACTATATGCGCGCGCGTCTTGATGACGAGAGCGCGATGTCTTGAAAGACGGCGGCCGTCATCGAGCCAAGTCACGACCACAAAGAGGACAAAGCGACAGTCGCCCGCCCGGCCCGCGTATATATACGAAAACCGCGCGAGGGAAAAAGAGAGCGAGCGGGCTGGGGGAAAATGGGAAATTACGCGGCTGTCCGTATACGACGGCAACGCTCCAATTATTGGACGACTGCGGGAGAACGTCGCGCCGGAGAACAATGGTACACGACGCTCTCTATATATATAGAACTCTCATGCCTTCGCGGGCCGACGTTCATACACAAGCGATCCTCGTGCAGTTTGCAGGGCTGCTGTCGCAGACGGGTGCCATAATGGCGGCGAAGGCGGAGGAGGAGGAGGAGCTCCTTGTTCGCGCGAACGCCGCACTACTGGCAGTCGACACCAAATATTTGATTGCCGGACTTTTTCATCCCCTAATTGTCCCCCTGCCGGCGTGTACATTATACGAACAGTCCATCTCTCATGCCGCGTGCAGACCCGCGCGCGGGAGAAAAAAGCTCCTGTTGATTGTGCGGGAAAAGTGGGTCGTTGAACGTTTTAGGTATATTATATACAATATACGGATTTCGAGGATATTATCCTTGTGCAGCACCGCGGTTAAGCTATATAACTGTTTGGAGAGCGGAGAGGAATTTTTCCCCGCTCATATATTAGATTGTGCTTACTTTTTGCATTAGGCGAGCGGGAAGCAGTTGAGCTATTTGAGAAGGTATATATTCGGAAAGTTCGGGATTCCTTATACTGGAAAAATTTCAAATATTTATTTTCCGCGAGTTCTTTTGTTCGCGCGCTGCTCAGCTATGAATACAAAGTGCTTGAACTTTTATTTCAGCCTGGCTTGCGCGCAAATATTAATAGATATGTGTGTGTATAGGAAAGCGCGGGGCTGCACAATGGGCGCCAATCTACAACACTTGCGGGAAAAGCGCGCGGGAGCAACGAAAAATAATCGCTATATTGTTTCGCCGAGGTAGCTCAATTACACCACACGTATACAGCTAGTGTAGCACACAATTGCCCCAGCGGCAGCAGAGCGCGAACGCGCCTTTTCCCTTTATCTTACGACCTTCGCTGTACACCCGCCGCAGCCGCCTTTCGTTCCATTTGCGCAGCCGCGCTTTCTCTCTCCCCCTAATTAGACCCGCGAATTCTATTTCGCCTCGCTGCGCACGCTCTCTCCTTCTTCGCTTTCTTTCTCTCTATCTCTAAAAGTCTCTTTACGCGCGCGAGGTGCTATACTCTTGCCGGCGCGCTGCAGATTAGTGCGCTTTTCGAGTGCGTGGCTTCCGGCGTGGAGAGAATTCGCGCGGGCGCTCGCGGCGAGAGTAGAGTACAAACTTTGATTACGACCAAAGCGAGGCAACAATCATGTTTTCTTTTCGACGCGTGTGTTGAATGTGCGCGGCTTTCAAGGGTATAATGATATGTCGCATGCTTCAGGAGTATGTAGTTTAGATAATATGTAGAAGAACGAAGGAATTGACAATTTATCCGAGCGAGGAGAAGGAATTTCTCCAACGCCTAGGTATTATACACTTCATTTTTGCGCGCGCTAATCCATTTAATGGGCCATGCGCATACCATGTATTTTAAACTAATTAACTCCCGCGTCGTCTTTTTAATTAAAAAGCCCTTTGTCCGCGCGCATTCTCACGCGCGGCCGCCTCGGCATTTAATAAATAAATGTCCTTGCGCGCCGTGTGTGCGTCCTCGAAAAGTTACATTAATTTTTAATTCAACCGGGGAATTTTAATTCGCTCGTACGTTATATACTTTTCATCCACGGGGAGCTGTATATGTGAGATACATTAGAGTAGCCGCCTCGTGACGCGAGACATTTCGCGTAAACGGAAAGTTTGCACAGAAAATATCGAAATAAACGTGCGGCCGTATAGGTCCATGATAGAAAACAAGCATCATCGCGGCCACTCAATTTTCGGCTTGGCCTTTCAATTTCAACCGGAACAGAGACACATACAAAGGCTGGTTTTTCGATTGAAATATATAAACCGAGAGAGTAAGAGAGTGCGAGTCAAGATTGCTATATAGCGACGGGCAGGAAACAAAGTGCGCCAGTCGAGCTAGGAGGTAGAAAATTTGCGGCGCGAGCTTCTTCTTATACCGATCAAACTTCCCTCTCGGGAGCAAGAAGCGGCCGCCCCGTGAATGGAAGGAAAAGGGGGCGCAACAATGAAGAAGTCGAGGAGGGTGGGCAAGAAGAAGGAAAGAGAGTTTAACCGTTCAGATAGACTTCGCTCGGTCTTTTTTAATCCGGAAAGTAACTCGATTCGCGAGCTGTATACTCATAATGCGTCGTAGCGCAACTTGACGAGAGCGACGCACACATAAGACGAGAAAATACGCGGAGGCGAATTTCTCCTCGACGAGTAGTAGTTATGTACCGCTTTCTCTCTTTTCAGGACGATGGAATTGAGCTAATACGGAATTTTCTCGTATACACTGTGCTGTATATATACTCGCGATGAAGGATTTTCTTTCGATTCTATCGCCGCGTGCTCGCTTTCAGTCGAGTGACTCCCGTAATCTTCGCGTTCGGGCAATCGCTCAGACCGAACTAAATTGTTCTCGAAGATGTATAGCCTATATATATACCGTCTCTCTCTCTCTCTGGTCTCTGGAGGTGATTTTTCCGGGCAATCGTTTTATCGAATCCCGAGGTGATCGCTCCAATTGCAGAGCGGCCCTATTCAACCGACTGTCGAGGATTTCTAATTAAATGACCAAAGTTAGCTTTTCGTTTATTACAGCTTCGAGATTTAATAAGCGCCGTTCACCACGCAGCTCTTTTGCTACACTCGCGCGGATTTCGGTAACTTCCGCACGTTCTATACGCGCGCGCGAACATGGTAATTCCGAATGAATTTTTCAAAAATATACCTTCCGCCCGAATTCCCATCTCTCTCTCTCTCTCTCCATTTCCATATTTCGGGTCTGTATGCAGCCGCGGCTCTTTATGTGCTCACCCCCTCCTCCCTTTTAGCTCGCGCGGCGCGCTTTGTGTAGGGGTTTTATCGCGACTAGAGGTATATACTAAACGACAGCAGCATTATTTAACGCTTTTCGCATCTGCGGGCGCGCGTTCGTCGTGCATTCTTTATATCGAGAGCTTTGTAGCGTCATAATATACACTTTATTTACATAACGGGGATTAATTCAGCAGCAGCCAGCCGCCTCTACGAAGGCGAAATCTATTTCGGTCCATTAATAATTATGCACTCGATCCATTACGCAAATTCGTGGGTGCAGCGCTTAATCAATTATTGGCCGAGCGGTTATATGACTTCTGATACAGTAAATCGTGCCGAGAGAGGGAGAATACAATAGGCGCAGACTTCGAGGACACGACTCGGCTCGTATATAACTCACATAATAGACCTCGTGAAATAGTGAACACGAGCTTTTAAACGTACACAGGAAAAGCGCAGAGGTGAGATTTACGCGGGATCGTTTTAACCGAAATCAGTAATCCGCAGAGCAGGCGTACTACACGCGTTAAAGCGGGAGAGGCTATATATATAGCAGGGTAGACAACAGCGCGCGGCTGTATTATCGCGCTGCTGCGTCTCGAGTGTGAATTTAGAGTTTAGAGATCCTCGCGCGTCTCCTACTCTCTCTCTCCCCCCGGAAATCATTCCTCCTACAATCTCCTAGCGCGCGCTCGCTCTTCCGCACCTTCTCTCTCTCTCCCGTCTCCTCCGTCTCGTTAAGGCGCAGGAGTTATTATGAAGTTTCCTCCCTCCGCGCGCAGGCGCACTCGCGAATCGTTTTCACGAAATTGCGAGAACTCGGAAAGATATTTAGTTAGCGAAGACGGCGACGAGGAGAACGACGGTAGCGCCTTTTTCAACTCCGCGCGCTGAATTAAAAGTACGACTACGGCGTTGGGTTTTATTTAAGAGGGAGGAAGAGGGAAAGAGAGAGAGAGATATCGACGTGGGGAGTCGAGGAGAAGCAGTGCATTTCGAGGTGCGCGCCCCGGGGCGAAACGTGGAACCGTAATTGAATTTTTCTTTCTTTTTTAGCGGAGAGTGGGATTTTCATTGCTCGTATTAGGTCATTTTTAGTTTCCCTCCGTCTGTCGCCGTTCTTTTTTTAGCGGGACTCTGAGGCAGTCGTGCGAGAGAAAGTCACTTTGCACGGGTAAGAAGAATTTTATGCATTCGTGTTCAAGCGGAAAAGTGTGTTGCTGCAATGAAAGAAAAAAAGATGATATTTTTAGTTTATAATGCCGTAGACGCATTGAAATTCATTATATCATTTTAGTTTACAATAAGGCATTGTCTCGCATGACGTCTCAGTTACAGCGCGATAAATTAACGTTGAATAAAGTTTAGAGGCGGAGAAAATTTAAAGGAACCCTTTGACAAGTGGTAATAATTACCTGTATAATCATAAGAAAGTGTGTCACACACGCGCGATAATGAGTCGTACGACGTTCACATACATATACGTGTATGTGTGCGGGCGCGGGCGCACAGTAAATTGGTATATGCGAAATGTATGCATAACGTCACATTAATATAGATTGTATGATGAGCGGGTGCTTCATGTATATCACTATAAATAAACACAACGCATTGGCGATCTGACATTGCTTATTACTTTCTCACATTAATTTTCTTTCGAGAGAAGACGTTCGTTCATTGATATAATATTGTCAAAATTTTATCAAAACACACACTGAGAAAAAGGTTTTCTGTTATTGTCATTATTATATAAAAAAAAACAAACTGTTTATTAACTGTTAAGGAAAATCAATATTGTAATTAATAAATATATAAATATATTTGTTATCTCGATTGGTAAACTGAAGAAGCGAATATGTATATGAAGTGAAATATTTGTTAAGTGACATGATAATAAAGTTGGTTGCAAATGGTCTAAATGGATGTTTATTTATTTTATTTTTTAATCAGAACACATTACTCGTAATATATAGGTATTGATTATCATTTATTTGATTTGAATAAATTGTATCTATATTATTCTCTTACATTTCCGTACAGGATGAAATTAATAATTGATAAATTCGGCGAATAAACCTTTTTTCAGTGCCACCTACACTTACAAACACTAACATATCGATACCCGTTCGAAGAGATATTATTAACACCCAAAGCGTACTCGTTACCTTAAACTTGTGAAAATCGTTTCCCATCTACATCCGGAAGCTCAATTCTATAAGTGGAGTAACGTGCAATCAATTATTCAAATCCCGGCGATCTTTGCGCGCGATAAAAATATTTTAGTCTTCTCGAGATTCTGTTTTCTTCGCTCTCTCGTTCCCCTCCTCTCTTACTCTTTTACTCTCTCTCTCTCTTTCTACCCTCTACCGACCCCGAAGTTATAAGCTAATGAGAATTCTCGGCAGGAAATTTTACGATCTTAAAATCAAGGTCCGGGGGACTTGAGAGCAACGCGGCGGAAAATAAGAATCTTTTTTTTATGACTCTACACGCCCTCTTTCTCTCTCTCTACGCTTGAAAGCCATGCTGGAGCAATTTTTCACTTTTATAACTGTCAAAATACTCTCTGGGCGAGCGAGATTTTAGAGCGAAAAAAGCATACTTCGCGTGGACGACGAAACACTTGGGCCACCGCGTTGGCTCACCGAGAGGGTGAGTTGAGTACGTCGAAACTTTATTACGGTCATAAACTAAAAATGAATCACGCTTATCCGTAGGCGGTGAGACAGAGGGAGGGAAAAAAAGTCGCGCATTAATGAAACGGAAGTCTTCGGAGCTAATTTTAGCACAAGCTTATAAATACCCTTGTTATGCTGCGGAGACCCTTTGTGCTAATTCATTCCCAACTTTTATAAATGATACATTTCATTTTTTCTTCTTTAAATAAGCTACAAAATGAAATGCCGATGAACAAATTTCTCTGATTGATATAGAAAAACCGAATTGGAACTAAATAATGCAGCAGCAAACAAATCAGCATAAAAAAACGAAAAATCGACGAAATCCACTTGATCCTGATTGAAAATTCACAAAAAGAAACTGTTTTCGCGCGACAGCATAATCCCGATAACCGCGTTAGCCGCTCGCTCGTTTCGGACAAACACTCGAATCACCGGAAATCCAATCACGCAAAGCGACGCAATTTTTGACTGGAAGGCCGCGCATCGTCGTCGAGCTAGGCGGGAGTGTAAATGAAAAAAGCCGCGCCAAAACCCTCGGCGTGTGTGCACGCGTGTGTGAACTCTTTTGAGGCGCGGGCAGCTTTAATTAAGGACGCTGTGGAGCTATACATACACGTACCAACGTAAATAATTAAATTAATCGCGCCGTGGAGATTATGTGTCATATACGGGTTTTGGAGTGGTGCGGCTATCGATTAGCGGGCCGCTATTGTGCGCGCGCGTGCATATGGTTATTGCGTTACTTTTTCCCCAAAACAATCTCCTATTTAACATTGACGGTATTATATGGCGAGTTATGAGGCTATTTTTTCCATTAATTTACACCTTATTCACGATAAAATAACACGCTTTATTTAGACTGGAAAAAGAAAAAACAGCGGCAGCGTTGCTGCTTTTTTTTACAAAAAATGTTCGGATGGGGAAGCCAGTTTATTTATTATTCCAGGGGATAAAAATAACGTCGATAAATATTAAAAATATATATAAAATATTATTTTAAAGCCGATTTGAAACAAACATTGCTATCAACGTAGATAAATATTTTTGTACCGAATGAAGTCTCGTGATTTGTCGAAAAATAATCCTATTTTTAAATAGAGATTAATTCGCCAGAAACGGGAAAGAATTATCTTCTTCGAGGTAGTTTAACAACAATCGCATATGTTCGGATAGCGTAAAGATCGAAACGAAACTTTTTCTATTTCGCCACGATATCGTGATTGGATTTACGAGTTTCTTTATTACTTTTACGGCGCGTTCGTACTTTCCGGGGTATGTGTCTGCCGATATATGAACATTTTATCGCTCATTTTTATATTAAATTTTTAATCTTTTACTTTTTTAAGTCCATTTAATCCACCGTCTATTAAAAACGAGCCCTACTTACCGAATAGTTCGATTTCGCAAAAGATTTCATGATATTGCGCGTGTACTTATCGTAATCATCTATTTTTAATTATTCTTGATGAAAATTGTTTGCGTTTAGTGCTTAAACATAAATAACGAAAATTTCATAAACTTGTCGAGATTAATAGAATTAACTTTCTGACATTATAATGAGTCTTCAGGACGAGTTTCTGCTTGATTGCTTAAATAGCTCTTCTAAACATGAGCTGTATTACGCCGAAATTCAAGGCTCTGAGGCAAGTTACTTCATTGAAGGAACGTGTGAGAACGTAACAACAATTTCAATTATGCTTGAATGCTTTTGTAATTATACACAGAACACACGAGATTTATTAAATTTTGATATAGCCTCCGCTTTCAAAGTTATTTCAATATTATTTGAAATTATAATTGTGTAGTCACGATACTAATTTGAAAATGATGCAGCCTTGATGGTCAGATTAAATGTTAATTTCCTTTTAGATTTCCATAAATTTCAACGTGAAATGAAATTGATATTAAACTACAACAGCTTTCGGCTTAAACTCAGAATTATATTTACGCGATATGAAACTCGAAAAAGCCTTATTCGGCAAAATAAAATAAATTAGAAACGCAGAAAAAGTTCTTTCCACGAAATCTCCTCGGTAAAAATGCCTTTGCGAGCAATTTAATTCCCTTGTAATTTCGCGTTTCCTTATCGAGAGCAAAAAATCAACAATTTGCCCTCTAAAAAACGTCCGAAAACGCCGAGCCGAGCTATCGCGTTTCTACACCTGGCCCGACCAAAAACCACTTCCCCCCTCTCTCTCTCGCTCTCTATTTCCAGCAGTCAGCGCGCGGTAACGAGAGAAAGAGGAGCTTGAATTTTCGGCCCTGAATAATTCCTGAGCGGGCGCGCGCTTCCCCCTGTAGCTATAATAATAGTTATAAGCCTCGTGCGGTGTCTGATTCGCCGTCGGGGAAATCCCTTGAGGAGCCTGGCCAAACTGAAACCGTAGATGTATACGCGCGCTCACCCGCTCGTACTTTATTACGCACTCGTATGAATGTGTGTGTATCTGCGTATATACTACTCGCGTGCGAGAGTTGCCGTCTGTGTTGCTGTTTATGGCTCGCGCACGCGTTTTTACTGCTTTTCTCGAGAGGCAGACTCGGTTGTCGGCCCCATTTTTTCCGTGCCACTACTCGCTGAGCTCAAGGGCACTTTGCTCGTTGGCAATTTTTCACGCTTCTTGTCGTTATTAATTGCTCGGAATTAAATGAATGCATCGCCGGTCACGATAAGATCTAATAGATTGTTAACGTGATTATATATTTATTCTTTTTTAAACTTATTTTCATAAATATAAGCGCAATACGTAGAGAGATCATTTATTTTTTCTTATTTTTTCGAGAAAATGTTTTTTTTTTTTTTTCAACTTTACATTCAGTTTTGTGGTTTATTTTAGACTCTCGTGAACTACTTTCCTGGCTGAAAACTGGTCTTATTATTCATCAGAAAACGGCGAAAAAGCCCTTTAACGTTAATCAGACATTTTGAACGACATCTAAGTAATCTCGAAATTATAACGTCCTAACAATCGGTCGGATTTCAATACTCCCGGGATTATACAGCAACGAACATATCTGCGACGCACCAGAAATAGAGACGACCGACGCGGAGACGAAAAAAAAGTACCTACTTCCGAGTGCTCGCGTCCTCGGTCTCACTTTGCCAATCGAGGCGCGCATAGCAGCTGACGAAAAAGGAGAGACATCGAGCGACAGGAGAGCTCTCTCTCTCCCTCGTTCTAATAAGAGGGCGTCTGCTAGCTCTTTGAAAATCAATGCGGACTCCCTCGCTCTCCCTCCGGCGCGAGAGTATAACGCGATGTATTAATTCGCAGGCACTCCACGTACGGTGGAAATAACGCAAGCCGCCGCGGCCCGTGAGGAATAGCAAAGCGCGTGCGTGAGCGCAAAAACCGAGAGGCAATCCCTGTATATAAATCAGATGAATTTAACATGCGGTCGTAAGGAATTTTCAACGGTGCTGCTGGAACTTTGGTAATTGAATTTTTTAGAGCGTGCGCGTTTGTTCCTTGGCAAATTTAACTTGTAAAATTGAGCGGCGCACCGCTTGTTGATTCTAAAAATTTCATTTACCGCGCATGTCGATGTGTTAACTTTTCAATTAGGACGATGATGGCTGTGCTTCTCTTCTTTTTTTCATTTTATTCCACCGAACGAGCCGCCCGGGCGACTGCCTAACTTTTTGCCCCCTCCGCGCGTCCGATGCTGTTATAGGAAGTTTGGAGAGAACATTTTTGTTCGAGCTCAAATTTTGCCAATAGTTTGGGGTATAATTATCGAGTGGACGATGGCAGATTTTTCAACAATAATTAGTGGGAAATTAATGATAACAAACTTGTCGAAAACTGTAATTATTGACATAAAATCTATGTGGGTTCTTCACATTTATAATAAATTAATATCGTATAAGTATGATTTTTCGTTGAATGAGGTTCTTGAATACTTTACTTTGCAGCATAATCATAAATCAACGTACCGGGCTTTTTAATTATTACTTGATTACTATTATAAACAAATTATAGAGAAATGCAAAAATGTTTTTATTATTTCATTCCACTTACGAACATGGCTGTGTAAGTACCGTATAAAAACGGTCGGTCATATGCGCATTTGAATTTATATTCAATTCAATGAGTCTTTTTATCCTCTTAAGCGAGAGTGAATGAGAGAGAGAGAGAGAGATGGAGAGAGATTTTAGCTCTTCTCTGGAAAGAAAAGCACTTCCCCTGTACTTATCTTTCTCATAAAAACATAATAGCGTATACGTGAAAGAGAGCAAATGTCGATACCGTTTAGAAAGATCACAACTCTCCGAGCTGATATCAAATGCTATCCCGTGAGGTATTTTCAAAGTTCAGTCTTTGACTTGATAAAATATTACTTATACAACGTCGCAAAGATATATATTAAATACAGTATACACGTACCATTTTATTTACTCATATGTTGACTTTACGGTTCTCGAGCATTTCATTTTTAATGAAGTTTATATTATATACGAAACACGAGACGTAGTTGTATTGACAAACTAATAATTCATTAAGAAAATGTGTAAAAGGACTCTTGGGTACATTTCAGAACTTTAATAACGTAATTCATAGAATCTAAGCGCCTAGAGTAAAAGAGCCGAGTCGTGTATGAATTCGTAATTTCTTTTTCTGAATTAGCCAGCCGTGACCGCGCGCCCACGCCAGCTGGATTTCGGCCGCGGGGACACGACGAATTTTCCGTTGCTCTCTGCCTACGCGAGTAAGAGAGAGAGAGAGAAAACTCATGGCTCGCGCCGGTACCGAGTGAATAATTCATCCGCCGTGAAAGAGTGGCAGTGTGTTTCAGGCCACAGGAAGAAATATAAGCAAGATTGAGAGAGAAAGAGAGTGAGGGAGAAAGCTTATGATGAATCTCGAAAAGTCTACCGTCGCATAATGGCCATGAGAGAGCCCTAATAAATTCTACCCGCGCGCGCGCGTCTGAATATTCATATGCGCGCTCGCGTGGGCTTTAAATTGTCCGAGACGCATTGAGAAGGAGAGAGGCCATCACGTCTTCCGAGCGCGCGTTTTTCTAACTTTTCGCTCGGGGCTATATAGAGGGCAGTCGACTGAACATCGAGTGCTCGCGGAGGATATGAAAAATGAGATGCGAAAAACGTACGCTCCGCGGCTTTTAAGCTGCCTGTCGGCTTTTATATAATCGCACGGCCGAAAGAATCGGGAAACTTGTAATTGTAGCGCATAAATGTAACCTCGTAAGTATTAACTCAATAAAGTAGTTAGTTGTATAAGAGATAGAATTTTTTACGGAACCGCGACTAAGTGTTCCCAATGTTCCTTTTATTATGCTAAACTTGAAATAAGGTTCAGTCAGTAGAATAAGAATTTTTTTTCTGTATAAAAAGCGTAAATATATTTCAAAGATATACGGCAACTCAGAATTACTTATAATATCCGCGAAATTAATACGTGTCTCTTCGAGTTAATTTTTAATATTAAACTATATTTGTGTGCTTAATTAATACTTGTTATTAATAGAATACGTATTGATAATTAATTAATTAATTTATAACTGTAATGGAAAGGAATGGTCGTTCGAAGTAGAGATCATTGTATTTGGTTAATTCTAACAACTTAATAAGCCGCTGCACGCTTCTAACAATTATACTGCATTCACTGCACACCGCTACATAGAGACCGCACAATTCACGGTATATACAAACGTAAGGTTTTCTATATATCGAATAATATCTAAGCTAGGCTAAGAATTAGCGTGTACGAACGTAATTAAGAAAATTCACTTTCCTCGCTTATACTTCCCCGGCGTAAACCCCAACGAGGGACTTTAACGAGTTGCCGTATTATACGTATTATATGCCCGAAGGGCGGTCGACCTAAAGAGACCGAGGCACTCGTGCGCACTGATTTTTCCGGTGCTAATGATTCTTGACACTGGGAATTAAGCCCGATCAAGGGTCCCTCTGCCCCGGCCCCTTATACCGCGCAATTTTACGAGCTCGCAAACTCCGAGAGGCTTTCCCCTCCATACCGGGCGCCCACACACACATGTGACTAAATACGCATACATTATACGTCTACGGTATCAGCGGCGACGTGTGGGAACAAAGAGAGGGAAGAAGGGGGAGAGTTGGGACGCGGGGGGCACACAAATGGTCCTCTGAAATGCAAATGCAATTTGCGCGAGCTCATTTGTGCAAGCGAGCGGCGCCACGTCATAATTCATTGTAATTCGGCGCGTGCACTGTCGCCGCGCGCTTTTGGAATGCGTGTGATTTCCGCATTCTTCCGAGCCTAGAATGCTACTGCGTCCCCCGGGGCGGGTGTGAAACGTTTGCGGGCGGTACGAGGGCTCATTATAATTTGGTAAAAAATGCATGCAGCTTTACGCGACACGTGAGCGTGGTAATTTTTATGATTCGCAGGCTCCATGTGTGATGTTATTCAAGAGGCGCGATGCTGTACGCACGTGACGGTTTTCCGTTTTTTATAACGCGCGCTCGCTTTACACTCCAGGGCTAATTATTTTAATGTGTCTCTGCGTCGTTTATATGGCGCGTGCCGCTACGTTAATTTTTCCTGTATATATTTCAAATTTAAATGTTTCAACGAATTAACTTGAAAATCCTAAAACAGCTTTGGAATCTCGTCTTTTTTATGTATATTGCGCGAATGGCAGCGACGGCAAAGGGTATTTAAGCTTTTTGTATTTAATTAGCGTGCGCCGCCATCAAAGAGCGATTTTGCGGCGGCCCTAAAAAAGTTTCTCAAAGCACGGAGAGAGAGTGCATACATGTTGGTTTACGTCTGTAATTTTCGAAAATTCGCCTTACTTGCCCGCTGGCTTTGCCTTTGAAACTAGACGGTAACAACGCGGCAACTACTCAAATAGATCAGCCTTTGGTGAGCGCATCCATAGTCTCATACTGCAAGTCGCTATTTGCATAACATAGTTTTGAGAAAAAAAAAGAATTATTTTTGACGTTTATTGTGCATTGTACTATGCAAATTTTTATTTTTGCATATGCTTATACTAACTAGTATTAACGATACATTCTATACAAGTTTGAAAATAACTACCTACATGAAAAATCAAATAATTAATGTTGTGTATGAAAAATTAAATGCCGAATTATTTATAATACAGAAATCTTTAATCAAAATAATTAATTGTAAAATTTAATGAAACTATGGTTGAACATTAACATATAGTTCATTTAAAAAACGTTACTACATTTTTCTTAAAAAGCTCGCAGCAAATACATTTCCTACGTCGTTTATTTAAATTCAAACTATAAAGAAAAAAAGAGCGCAGACTAATTCCATGCTCGCCCGCCTAGAGAACAAAAAAAAGATTCAAACTTAAAAAGAAAATACTCCGGCCAATTCAGCTATACGCCATTTCGCTCGCCTCTTCTTTCTATATAATATATAGTCACCGTTGCTTGTTTTAACGATATTCCGCCTCTCTCTTCCTCTCCCTCTCTCTCTCCCATCCGCGTACATCCACCGAAAACAATATCGCAATTATATCGCCGCAGGGGCGCGAGCTCCACTTCCGACGAGTGCACGGCAGGTGTGCGCGCGCGCGAGTGCGAAAAAAGGCGGACGCGAAATAACGAGGGAAGGGGTTGGGAGTAGAGTAGAAAACGTACAGAGAAAAAAGTACGCTCGCGAGGAAGAGGATTTTTCCAGCGAGATTCAAGAGAGGAGCGCGGGGATTCTCACGGGAAACCGACTGCGGAAAATTAGTAGGAGCTCGCGCGGATTTCGTCATGGTAACGCTTGTGTAATAAGCGGCTCTCTCTCTCTGCGGTGTCTGTATATAGTGGCTTGGATGGAAATGTGCGGGGGGAAAGCGGGAGAGTGAAAAGTGTCAGGATTAAGTAGTAAGCGGCGGGTTTGCTCCGACATTTTCAGATTCAGTTTGTAACATGAATATGAAACATGCGAGTTATTATTATTTTATCGTCAACATTTATTTAAAACAAGCGCACGCGAATTAATTTGTATAAATAATTTACAACTCATTGTGACATATAAGAAACAAAATAGGAAATAACTTTGAAATTTCGTAATAATTAAAACTGGCTTTTGACAGTTAACGCGATCAATAATCGATTAAAACTCCATCACGATAACTAAATGAGAAGCTTCCAGGTGATTTTTGCAATATTCATTCCCCCGTAAAGCCTGTCCAGATTCTAATAAGTTGGCTTTATACACAAGCCAGTGGCGCGTGGGCACGCGATTTCATTTTCACTTTAGCAGTTTCATGCCCTCCCCTGAGTGTTTAGTCCTCGTTAGGGCCCCGCGGGTTTATACACACCCACCCGCTCGAGATCGATTTTAATGAAATATGCCGTGACCATCGTTAAAATTCAATCAGCCATCAGGGCAAACCATTAGCGCCCGGCGATTTTCATTATTATTCGCGCCAGCAGCGTCGTCGTCGTCGTCGTCGTAGCCCCCGGAAAATCCTCTTTCTCCCTCTCGTTCCCCTCGGTAGCGTCTCCCCCCGTGACCCAGAAGTGCCGAGGGACGTGAAAACAGTCGATTCGCCTACGAAATTTTTCTCCCTTCTCCACACGCGTGCGCACACATAGCTAAGGTGTACCCTATATATAAGTATACGGATTCCGGCACGTGTGTGTACGCACGTAATCGCGCTGGAGCTGTGTCAGCACGTGTAGTAGTAGTGTAGTAGCTAGTACAGTGTATAAGGGCGACGACGACGGAGCTCGATAGAAACGGGCCAATGGCTTGGCACGATGTGGGTGTGTATACGCGCGTACATGTATTTACCTCCGCTCGATCGCAATCTAAAAAGCGAAAGAGAAAATTCTTTTGAAACGCGCCGGAGCGAGCGAGCGCGCCGCGCTGTCGTTCCCTGCGATTTTAAATTCATTTCGAGAGGAGAGACACCCCGCCGCCTATTGCCAATCCCGGGATTGTTGTGGATAGGTACATGTATAGCATGGAAGCACGTGTGAGACTCGTAAAATAATGCCTAGTCGATGTGTTTAGCGTGGCTCTCTCTCTCTCTCTCGCCTTTCCCGCTGGCTCGATTTGCCTTTACTACGCATGGCTTTTTGTGATTGGGTTTTCACGCGCGCGCCTGTGGATCGTCGCGTCGTTGCTGAAATGAAATTTGTACCGGTAAAAGTTGCTTGAGCGTGAATGGATTTAAAGTAGAGAGAAAGGGGAGGATTTATTTTCAGCTTGGAAATAGCCTGTCAGGGATAATAAACTTTTCTTATATTGTGTATTTTTTCGCAGCGACATAAATATTTCTATATACTCTTGGGTTTATCTGACAACATTTCAAGCAAATAGATACTGCTATAATAACTATTAGCGGTATTGGTTTGTCTGATATTGGACTTTTGTTAATGCTGAATTAATTAAATCGGTCTAACAGGAAACATTTAAAAGCCGTGTCTCTAATTGGTCCCGTTGGCTTTGTCCTCCGGGCTTGCAGATTCGTAATTAACAGTTTGAAATATCACCTAATACAGGAATTAAATTCCTTTACCAGTAATTAACAGTTCGCCTTGTTTCAACAAATGATCAATTTAAATGCATTTTTCTAATCAGACGTATGATTATAGACCAAAAGATTATAGTTTATTTATTAGTAGGTATAATTATTGTTTCATAAGAATTTAACTCGAATTACTTACAAAAATTAATCTTATGAAATTATTATTCGACATCGCTTATTATTTCCGCGATTATGTATTATTCTATCGGTTGTCAAATTAAAATCTCATATAAGCGACACTTGGAATTTCACAACGAATTCGAAGCAGTGACACGTGATGCTTTTAACGAATGATTATTATCGGTCGATTCGCGTTCGACTTTTCGGTGCCGCAATAGCTCGCCATGCCCTCGAATAAACAATTCTCGAAAATGGATCAGCGAAAAATTTTTCGCGCTACGTCGACTCTTTGTTCGCCGGGCATTATACACACCTGCCCGCGCGCGCACTGTGGATTTTCCCGAAAGTGCGAACTGCTGTGCGCCCCGCGAAAAAAAAGAGTCAAGTGAATAAAACGCGAGCGCGGAGCTGCGGCGAACAGCTGCCCTCTCTCGCCCCGTTATATCCTCTATCGACCGGCAATCATACCTTGCGAGTACGCGTCGCTTGAATTTAGACACTTGATAAATGCGCGCGTGGGAATACACGCAGCTGCACGGGGCACGAGGGAGGAGGGAAGAGAAAAGGCGCCTGAGAGCTCTGATGAACATTGGGGGGAAAAAAAGTTATATACGAGGGCCGATGCGATTCTCGGAAAGTTACTTTTCCCAGCTGTAAATTGCTAGTGCTGCCGTTCAAGCTTTTTCTATAGCTCTCTATCTCTGTATACTTGTTTAAATCGCTTCTGCGTCAGTGTATATAACGCGCGCACGTCGAACGCATCGTTAAGAAAGTTCGTGGAAGAGCTGCAGGAGAAAAAAGGAGAAAAAAATGTGCCAGTGTGAGAGCTTGTTTGTATGTATACGTTGTTAAACTTCGTTTCGTGCGCGCAACTTTGAAAGATGCGCGCCGAGTTGAAAATCACCGTGTTTGATGTAGAGGAAACGCAAATGGAGATGTGCGACGATTTGCGCGTGCATTTCGTCGAAAGGGCTTTTTATCGGTAAACACGAATTGCAGGGCGCGAAATCGAATTTTCCAAGCGCCTTTCCAACTGGATTTGTTTCTCTGCAAACGCTTTGTATGTGTATATAGAGGGAATTTTCGGTTATATTCGCTCGCCTCGGTATTTATATTATCTTCGCTTCATCGGCGCATTATTTCCATCCGCCTGCTGCTGCCTGTGTATACGCGCCTATTTCGCATAAAGCTCGGCCGGGTAAACTGAAAAAGAAAGAGGAAGATATGGAAAGGGTGAAAAAGAAATCGAAAAAACGTCGAAGAAACAAACTCTGTATTTTATTATCTATTTATAAAATTTATTGTGACAGTCTATAGCTACTTTAAGAGCGACGTGTTTGTTGTTCGAGCACATATTATATACACAGACACAAAATTGCGTGGGATTAATATACAAGTGCGTTAGAAATATACTAACATACAGAATTTCCCGTGATTAAGCTGTGAAGTACGCGATTACGGACTCTTTATTACGGGTATAAATATATACATCTCGCTCTCGTGTGATGTGCATATACATAGAAAATGGAAATTAGTGCCATACACTTTAAATCAGTATAGAATATTGTCTGAGAGATATAAATTTATTGAATAGGGTCGGAATGCGGCGAACAATTGACTTATAACCATATATACAAATATATATACAAAATGACACTGATACAATCAATGCACGAATACATAACTATGAAAGCTTGTGATAATTGAGTAGAAATTCAAACGCTCTATATCGAGGTATGAGAATATGTGCCACAGGCAATCTGCACGGTATTTCAAATCAAATTGGAAACATATATATATCCTTATAATACGTATGATCTACGTGCGTGGGAATTTTTAGTTTTATTGAAACATTCAACACAATCTCTGATACTAACAGACTGCCTGTAGAGCATTTTTTCATACTGCATATATACAACTACGATGACAATTGGTTGATTACGGGTATACTTTTATGAATAAATTGTATTTTCGTTACGTTTAACTATCTTCTTGTGTAAGAAAAAGAAAAATACGTTTAAGGTTTAAGAAACATATATTTATTGTTAAATCGTAATATATTCTTGAATATTTTACGAGTACTTGGGTTTGTAATCAAATATAGTGAACCTGCGGAACTCGAAGAATTGACCTATATGAATAAATAATATACCGATTATGTTACGAAAAGATATCTGTTTTAGTCATGGCGACCGATCAACTGTAAACGACTGCGTATATCAGGTGATCGACATTGACCAAGTTAGGCTAAACTGTTATAAGCGTACTTGAAGATTTTACTCTGTTTAAAAGTCCTTTCGATTGAAGGACGTTTCATATATTACAGACTGCATTGCCCATGAGAATATATTCGTCCGCGTTTTATTCAAAACTTTTCAGCTTTCAGACGTGAACATGTGACTTCGCTGGCAGGCGCGTATATATTCAGAGGACTAAAAAGGGATGCGTATGACGCGGAAGCGGGACTGCGTGATTAAAATTCTAGCCAAAGTTCATCAACTCGTTAAAGCTTCGCCTCTCTCGCATTATAGAGTTTGTAAAGTATCTCATTATTTCAAATAATGTTATTTCAGCTTAACAAAGCATTTCCGTTTCCTCTCGTCCGCCGAGAATTAAAAAAAAAATGGCTGACCTGCTGTTTTGACGGCCTTCTTTTTTGCGTTACAAAAAAAGGATAGGAAAAGTAGCCTCGCTTTTGCGGGAGTTCCATTCGCGGGAGATAACGGCGAAATTTCGCAATGGGAATCTTGCTTTTTACGGCTACAGCAGCGTATGTAAGATAAAGCAAAAGTACTGCTACGAACGAAAAAAAAAAAAAAAAAAAAAAAAAAACACGACGAGATAGCGTAGCCACTGGCAGGTCCGATTTCGCAAGGTCTCTCACCGCGTAAAAAGCAGAGCGCGCCCGTAAAAAGAGCGTTTAAAAACTCGCGCGCCGAAAATCGAACGAACGGATATACTGGTGCTGTTTCGCGCGCTCGCAGAGGTCAGGCTTTGCAAGCGTGAATATATATCCTGCGCGTGGATCATTGATGCGACGATGATAAAGCGGCGGTGGTCCGACCGAATGACGCGCGGGGGCGAGCGCAAAAGCGATCGTCGCCTCGCCATACATGCGGATATTATTCGTTGTAATAATTCTTTTCCATGCCGTTCGCTCGCATTACGCTCGCGGAATCGAACGAAACTTGACGAAGCATACGTGATGTTGCATTATATCGTAGTGTCTACACGTGGTGACTGAGCCCGTCGGTTGTATCATTAATTTTGCAACTTTCATCGCGTTAATATAGGAGACAAATGAAATATAGAGCTTCATGGCAATCGACCGACTTTTTTCTATATATGCTTCGCGATCATATTGTATGCGTAAATATTGTTGACTTTGGCAGAGCACACATTGAATGGGTAATTGATGCTTTCGTTGACACTTTTCTTACGTGAGTGCATGTAGGGACATTTTTTCGTTGTTGTCATGGACTTGAAATAATATGTATACACAAGTTGTAGTGGTGACCGGCAAAATCGACGCAAAAAAAGCATAAATTTAACTAAAAAAACAGATCACAAAAAAAAAAACGTAATGGATTTGATGGTTAGATCTAGAAGAAGTAGATTCTACGATCGATTCATATTGAGAACTATATATATATTTAAAACACGTATATATAGCGATTGTTGTGCGATATAACAAGTACAATTGTATGTGTATGTAAATATTATCTTATATCTGAACTTATAGAAAAAATAAATAAAATAAAATATAAAAATTATTATACCTATTGTTTCTCAGTATTTTATTTCCTATGTCTGTACCTGTAACTTCGATAACATTAATATAAAAACGATCAGAAGTATATAATTTATAGACTTTCTTGTAAACAAAGTCAAACTAATTTTATTATAAATTTTTTGTTTGTACAAAATTACCTATAGTTAATTTATAGTAAAATTTCACTCAAAAAAATGATTTGGCTCAGCAGAAAGACTATAACGTTGTTTGATCATTTAAAGTACATAATTATAAATGATATTGAACCGAATCAGATTGAAACAGAAGTGATCGCAAATTCCTACATAGCTTCATAACAGTGAAGAATGACGTTTATTTATGCTGACCAGAAAGTTTTTATTATTTGTCTAGCTTTTTAACAAATAAACATTGAATTTTGTTTTTTTATATAAGTAACATTTGTTACGAGTGAACCATTTTATTTTCATTTTTGGAATTAACAGTGATGGACATGGGCTTTAACCAGGACCACCCAGCTCGTCACCGTGTCGTAAGTTTAAATACTCTACAAACTAGTATGTATAACGTATTTTAAAAATTTGACTCAAAGGCGAATAAAGATCTATCTATCTAGTCACGTGCCGCCATCGATCGACCCGATATTCATGCATAACAATGCCTACTTCAAATATTTGACGAAACATACACTGAAATTATTGTATGAAATTTTCGTAGTCTCATTTAGTACAGTATATTAGATTAAAAAATATACGAAGTAAATTAGTGAACATGATGTCATTTAT
This sequence comes from Torymus auratus, assembly GCA_900474315.1. NCBI lineage: Eukaryota > Metazoa > Arthropoda > Insecta > Hymenoptera > Torymidae > Torymus > Torymus auratus. The sequence continues at coordinate 20,464 of UXGD01000564.1, read as the reverse complement.
TAGCGAAATTAAAGTATATACATATAAATTTATTAGACTGTTAAAATAAAATTTGTTGTAATTTTATACATGTGCAGCTGCAACAAATTTTGTTGGCTCTTGACTAAATAAAATATATATTTTCATCATATTACAAATATTTATTATATTTATTTTATTTTATAAGCTTTGTTTTAAACTCTATATTTTAAAAGAAAGCACGAAAACGTGCTTGAGGCGTGAGAATACAAAAATTTATTCTTTCTTTTACAGAAAGGTGATTATAGTATGTGAAAAAATAGTTAAAAACTAAAATACAAACAACTAATCAAAATTAATTCATTTTTTTTTTTCTATTTTTGTACTTTTGTTAATTCGCTGTTTATCCGAAGAGGCACTACAGGTCCTATCGACTGGACTATATCTTAGGTCACTTAGGTATTAGCAAATATACATTTATCTTATGCAAACGTTGGTATTTGTGTTTAGGGAAACCTCATATAATGGAAAAAAATTTTAAATATACAAGTCATCCTCGTCTACTTACTTGTTGAAAAAGATAATTAGAAATGATGGTGCAGGCCGGCAACCACTCGTTCTAATATAAGTCACTCGACAACGCACCTGCAAAGGCTTCTTTTCACAAATGCCAACTAAAATTAATTACATTTTGTTAAAGATTTAAAACTTGTTAAAACTTGTATAAGATAATAAAAAGTAATCTACATTTTATGTTCAAAGTTCATCGTAATTTATATCAATAAACACTTTGTCAATAGATTTATTAAATATATGTATAACTCTTAAATTACTTCTCTCATAAAAATTTCATATATTATTTTTGATTAATTAACTAAACTATTATTTCTTCTGCTGCATTGTTCCTGCATGTTATTTAAAACAATACATCTATGACAACTTATATTGACAGATTTCAATTTTATTTAATAAAATATCCTGCTTTATGTATAGATCTATTCTATACAATAATTTTTTTTAAGTACTTTTTTAAACTACTTTCTTAAACTACTAATAATATTGATTTTATTTACTGATTCCTGTGATAATTTTTTATTTAAACGTAAATCATCCGGTAGCAAACAGCAATTTACCTCTCACCTTTAAGCTGCTCCCAGAGGCTGGGTACACGTGCACTTGCGCTCTGTATCTCTCAACTAAAATTCTGTCATGCATATCGACAACATGACGACAAATTGAATCATATTTACTCATAAATAATAAAATTATTTATTAGTTTATAGATAATTTAGGAATTTTTATTTTTATACAGTTTTTTTCACTGCACTCCTGTCGAGTTAAGTGCACGTGCACTTGATTCATATCTCGTGTACAGCTAAAAGATGATGTGAGATTCTACGAGAAAACGAAGAAATAATTTAAAAAATTCTTGTAACATAAAAGATAATGATACTTACTTCTACAAGTTATAATATTGTAAGTATAATTATAATAAAACAATTCTTCTATTTATAAAACTTTATATCAAGTAATTACTACATAATTACTTTATTTAGATTTAGTAAAATTATAAAAAATTCCTAAGTTATTATATTTAAAAAAATGTAAATAAAAGTAAATTAATGTAGACACTACGGATATACATCCTGTTCCAATGACTTCAAATTTACAGACTCTGGATTAATTAAAAATAGAAATTAGATGTTCTCATTGGATAATTTGTAAGCGCAGCGGACAGCATACATTACCATCGAGTGTACATACATGTGATTTAGGTAATCGTTTAAAGAAACTTTGATAATTATCGACGAACTATTATATTTCAAACTTACAATTATTAATATTGCTATAAATAAAGTAGTATATTTATTTTATTTATTTCTTCTGCTGTATTCTTCAATATAAACTTTAATTGATATAATAGACATAGAATCTTCACTTAGAAAAGTAGGTAAGTATACTATATTTGAGACGTTCGCTGTATATAATTGTTGAGTGTAGAAGAAACGGACATCAGACGAACCAATATTATGTGTCTTAATAGTTTTAAAAATGAATAACAATCACGTTTTGAATATTTTTCTTTTTACATATTATAACTAAATTTTTATATAAATATCAGAATTTCCATAGACTCTTCAAATTCACATTAGTTATACAACTTTTCTGTGGATATTTCGTATACGTGGGCATCTATAGAACATCATTTTTTTACGATTAATTGTCTTAATTCTATGATATTTTAATAAAACAATCACAATCTAAAATATTTCTTAAATATTGATGAAAGATGAAAAAATTCCTTGTGATCAATTTGAAAGCTATGCAGGCACTTAAAAAGGTGCACAGCTTATAAAACAATTAACTGCAAACGGTGGATAAATGAGGGAAAGACACAGGTGGAGGAGGGAAGGAATTGTGAAGAGGTAAAGCGATTTCTAAAAATAAGCGTTTATTTTGACGAGGCGCGTTCGTAAAGCGCGCCGGCAGAGCACACATCAACGGGATATTTTCGTCGAGAGAAGGGAAAACACAGGCCTGAAAGAGAGCATATTGTCCGACCAAACACGAGCATCACTACTGCACTCTCATTGTCCGCTTTGCTCGGCCTTGTATTCTGAATTACACACAGACGCATGTTCACGTGCGCCCACATGTAAACACATACGCTCGAGCGCGTGTGCATATTTGCGTATACAGAGCTGCTGCACACGTCGCTGCACGGATATGTATATGCTCGTATACGACTGGGAATTGCAAAATGTGGATTTTCGACACGCGCGTTGAAAAGAGCATTTCTCTGTGTATAAGCTGCACACGTACGTGATGTAAGCGTCTTAGTAGACGAAAATATTGTACTTACCCCTCGAGCTGGAAGATAAGAAATGATATAAGCAGTGTGTTTATCGACGTAGATGAAGGATTTCTCCATATACCATTACCTGGTAGGTCTAAATATTGATCCGTACTACTGCTGGTAGTTAGGTGCCACCGATGGTAAACTTTGACTACTAGATGGTAAGAAAGGGAATCTACTTATCCTTCGATGCTTTATTTATCTACATATGTATATATGTAAGACACATTCATTGTTTTTATGATTATTTATTTTGTAACATTATTGTTCTTAAATAAGTATGTAAAAATACAAACACAGTAATTAAAAATTCATCGCGAGTATACATAGTACACTAGTATTTTTATATATATAAATGACTTGTAGATATTTTCGTTATCATTAAAAATCGCTTAATGAATATTGAGCATTTCTATAGATAGATAAAAGCGCGGCTCGGAAAAGGGTAGACATACTATAAAATAATAATAACGGATTACGCCATGAAACCGATAAATGAAATAACAACAACAATATAGACTCTATAATAGCTCGGCACGTCGGGTCGGTTACCTTTTTAACATTAAAACAAGTACATAAATCATGGCATAAAGTCGCTTATGATTAATTGATTAAGCGCACACACGAACTTTTAAGTGACAAGAAATTTATACCGCGTCTCACGCTTCTGTGCACTTACCCGCGGCCTCACCACTTGTTCATCGTGCAGTGGCTCTCTCTTTCTCTCTCTCTCTCTCTCTCTCTCTCTTTCCCGTCGTTCTATACACTATCATTTTTTTTATCGATTACAGATTAACACGAAGAACGAGAGAAAGAGCGAGCGAATAAGCAAGAGAAAGAGAGAGAGGGGGAGAGGGAGAGAGAGAATTGAGCCTAAGAGGAGGCGCGAGGGAGGGACGAGGTAAATAAAAGCCGCGATTTTTCTTCTTACTATCTACCTCTACTCTTTTTATCTCTGTCACGTCGTTATACACAAGAGGTGTTATTTTCCTTCGCCCTAACTTGCTCTGAGCGAGCGAGCCACCACCGCATAGCCACGGCTCTCATTCTCTCTCCCCGTGTATGTGTGAAATTGCTTTATTAGATAAGGAAAAAAAAGAAACGAGCTTGAGAGCGGGGGAAGCATGAATACAGTAATGAAACTCATATGTTATGGACTGCTTATTTTTAGAACTTGTAATTGGGTGTGCTTATTTAAAAATTGATGGAGTGACGGAAAGAATATAATGAATATAATTAGTATAGTTTTATTTATTTAATCAAGATAGACGAATCTCAATATGAAGATAAATGTATTATTCATAAATTGGTTAATGTGTATTATATAAATTTTATTTTGTAAAATACATAATGAACAAATTATTATTTAGTTTGTAGCATTTAAAAAATATGTATTATGTGTCTTGTGTATGTTTATTCAATCCTTTTTTTCAAAATAAATAAGACATTTTAATTGGAAATATGTTCAACATTTCGGTCATTAAAAAGAATTCATTGTACTTACATTATTCTTGATATCTATGTTTTCTAGAATCGATTTAATAAAATAGATAAGCTTATTTTCTTTGATGCTTTCTATTTTTATTAGGTATTGTGTATTTTCATTTTATAATATTTTTAAAGTGGCATTTTGTATTCGTCAAAAGTTATTTTTACAATCATGAACTATTTCTTAATTTAGTAATGGAAAAACCAATGCTGACGAACTATCTTTGTTAACTAAATATTTATTATTTAGTCCAACGTTTCGAGAGTTTTTTGAAAAACTCCCCTCTTCAGGTCTAAAAGAATTTAAATAGAAGCTGGTGTTTTTTACTTTATTTAAAAAAGTAGATTTTTCAAATAATTACTAAAAAGTTCAAATCAATCTGACACATTAAATGGTACACAACTTTGTTTTTTTAGTATAAAGTTAGACTACACAATTACAAGAACATCTCAGGACTCTACGCCTATTAATATTTTATTTTACTTGGAATTTCCAGGGAACCGAACTGATAAAATAAGATCAAAGCATAACAAGCAAGAGAGAGGCGTGAAGCAATATTATTGTATCTTACTTGACAGTAGCCGAGCAATGTGGGAAATTCCCTTTATTACCTGGAAATTCTGAAGTTTGCATAAATAGCAACGTTCTCTACATAACGACAATAATACAACGAATAGTAATTCGTAATAAAACTCAAAATTAGTTTCAAAAGCTGCTTATTCTATTCTATATGAATTACGATAACATTATAATACAACGATACAAAGAATTTCTCCACAGGTTTCCATTAAGCAAATATATAAAGAAATAAATATTAATAAGAAAAGAAAATTGAAATTTTACATAAAATATATATTTTATCAAGTGAAAATGACATGCAAAATAAAAATATCTACTTGAAGAAAGTAAAAGACCGTAATTATTATAAATCGGTATTTTTTCAATTAATGATGGGACAAATATAGATTATGAAAAAAAATATAGTTATACTAATGTTTTGTATATTTTATTATATCAATACATATATTCTCTATTTTCTAAAATGTAATTATATCACAATTGTATATACATGAACTACCATGATATATCAAACGCAATATCATTTTTATGTACCTCATAACTTTAGCAGAAATGAAAAGGATGATAAAATAATGTTCGGCATTGTGCAATCGGATGAAATATGTTATCAGATAGTTATAAATTGTAATCTTGAATAAGATTATCTATATAATCTAATTTTTATATTATATTTTAATCCAATTATAGGTTCTATTAAATTGTAATAAAATAAAATATCAATAAAATAGATAAAAATTTAGGAATGGCTCAATATAGCAAGAGAAAATAAAGTGAAACCAAGAAGCTACCATATCCACTTGAGCGTTGAAGTAGTTAACTGAGTAAAAAATGAGTTTTCTACAAATCTAATAATAGATACTATACTATATATAGGTATAAAGTTATCTGATATTTATCGGAGTGATAGCAAAGCAAGCAATGTATATGCAAAAACAAATTAGCAATCAGAAATTTCAAAGAATGTCTAAAAGGATGTCTTCTACTGCAATATCCCAAAATGTTTAATATTTACGATGAAATAAATGTGTATTATAATTAAGGCAATGAAGTTTCAATAAACTTTCGTATATGTAGGCGAGCCATCATTTGTCCACATTAATCAATATATATTGATGTACGTATACATGTAATTTCGAATCGGTTGAAAGCTAAGTATTATATGAAACTAACTTACAGGTGAAAGACTCAATCAATAGCGACAAAATATTAAACATCGAGCAAAAATGCTTTACATGTGCTTAAAATATATGACTTTAAGTATTTGTTAAATTTTATCTTTCATTGAAGTAACTCATCATAAATTAATGACCACGATATTTTATACACTATTATGGCAATTCTAGATGTAGAATTAATCGACTAATCATTTGATCAGATATGGTTTTTTTTAGTATTTATTTCTCATTTTATTGAATCATTAGCTTTTCGTTTCAGATAGCTCTGGTTGATATAAGAATATTTTTTTAAAGGTGTTTATACTAAAAATAACATAAATATCAAATAAATGTTATATGCAAGCATATTGAAAAAACAAGCATTTGTAAATATAGAAAGAATACATTAGTGATATTTTTTCATGTAAATATTTGACATTAGGAAGAAAGTAAGTAGAAACCTATTCGAAATTTTTGCAAAATAAAACTAAAACTTGTTGCTTGGCTATCCACTTTTGAAGCATGTAGGTGTACCTACATTACAGAAAGGAGCATATCAAGAGGGTGTTTTAATTATTTAAAAAAATACAACCTCTGAAATGTGTGCTCTTAATTTTAAATTAATTAATTAATAAAAAATATAATTTTAGAAAGATTATTGAGATTACTAAATAGAAATGTTATGTAAAAAAGCAGATTGAAAATCAACGTCTGCCTAGACTTCAGTTACACTACTTCCACGTATTTTTAACGCTGTTTCTGCGTATATTCTTTTGGATCTAAAATGATGTATTTCAATTTTTTTTACTGTTTGGCTTATCTTAAGTTATATATTGCTGCATTAGTGAGCAAGAAAAAATCGCGCAAAATAAGAAAAAGAAAACTAAAACTTTCCATGACCCTATGGTTACTTAACAAGTTAGTTCGATAACTTTATACAGTAAAAATAATATGGTTACTTAACAAGTTAGTTCGATAACTTTATACAGTAAAAATATTGTTAAATAATGCTTAAGCAATGATTGTGAAGAATTTTCTGGTCCTGCATCCCATATAGTGGTGTAAGTATATAAGGTAGATGGAAATTAAAACACAAACACTTCCTATATATTCGTAGTCGTTCCAGCACTTTATTGTACCTCTTATTAAGATAACTTTATTCAATCAAAAGAATGTAAATTATAAAAATAACAAAAAATATTATGTGTAACGATGGAGACCACCGACCGTTAAGTAAGTATTGTGCAAAAAAAAATATATTAGATATAGCGTTGACGTAAAGACAGTGTAGTTTATTATTCGCCTATCAATGAGCTGCTACTTTTTATTTCCTTTGGAATTTAAAAGAAAGGCTATAAATTATTTATCCGGACTGTAGCGCGTCCTCCCTTTAAATACGCAGTTAATCCTCAGCGTACGTGGGAGTACACCTCGAGATAAATCCAAATTATCCGGGTGACTCTCGAGTGGAAAAAGTTTCTTTAGAAGTCCGCGAGGAAATCCAAATAAATCTGCCATGAGGCGAGACGAGAGAGACATCGTAGGAAAGTACTTAAAAAATAAAAAAGGAGTGCAGAAAGCGAGGGAGTGAGAAATCTAGAGAGAAAGAGAGAGAGGGAGAGAGAGAGAGAGAAGCGCCAAGTCCAGTGAGAGTTCGGAAAAAGTCTGCTGCTGAGGTAGGCGGCGGCGGCGACAGTGCTGGCAGCATCAGGCTTCTTGATGAAGAGTTCAAGAAACAAGAAGGAAGCCACGCGCGTGCGACTCGTGCCCCTTCTCGTACAGTCCGCGAGAATAAAATAGGAAAAGCCTCTTACGCGTATGGGCGGACGAAGGAGGAAACTTTTCCACCCTCCCTCGTATATCCTCTTTTTTCCTCCGTCGCACACAATCATCAGACAGTACATTGTTGTCCAGGTAGTAGAAAAGAAAGAAGGAGAGGAAGAAAAGGAGCAACTCCCGCGTCATTTTCGATTGTTGAAGTTTCGCTGGTCAAACTCGCTGTACGTGTCTCATTAACTTGATCAAATCAATTTGTATTTGCTCTCCTGTTGGTCCTTACAATAGGGCCAAACGTATAGGTATTGGCTATCAGTGACGTCTTTTCTTTCATGCCTCGCATTTTGATTTGGTTCACGAAATATTTGTATTAACTGTTTGTGAGACGTTAATCATTTGTAAACATTTAAACAAAAATTTATAATAAACTATTTTCTTTGTACTAGGTATTTGAACAAATTGTTAAAAATTCTAATTTTGGAAGCATAACGAAGATAATACGAAATTATACTTACCCACTTTGAAGAATGTGGCAGATATTAAAAGGAATAAAAGATTTAAAAATTCAAAATAAAAATTGACATAATTGTCAGTTAATGTTTAAAAATATAAAGTAAAACAAAAGTATTTAGGTTAAAAAACGATAAGAAGGTAACTCAAAAGTGTCATTCAATTTTAAAGAAATAATATTTTTGATTTAAAATTTAATATTTATTGGTTTGATTTCGTTAAAATGTAAGCGATTTGTTATCTCATTGAAGAAACGACTATTAGTTTACACATAAGTTTATCTTTTATTTACACTCAGAGAAAATTCTTAGTTGGATTAACTATCATTATTTAGATATAAAACACTTGAATTAAATAATTTAAACCATAATAATTCATTAAAGAGAGATATAAATTTAATCTTTGTGAAAATTGAAGTAATTGGAAAAAGAAATTTCTATCAATAACCAATTGATGAAATTTTTCTACTGCAGTTCTCCATTTCTATCATTGAATAAATACTTTGATGTAATAATAATGTTAATTTTATATTACTAACATTATAACTACGTTGTTGACGAATACTTAGTTACCCCAATTAAGTTACTTTCTGAGTGCATCATGATGAAACACTATAAATCAGTCGTTGAATATTTAAATTATTTTCAACAGACCCGCCGATTGCTTCGAAGGATACTTTTTCTCTGGATTACGCCGTATGTATATTTACAATTTTTTCTTTTACTTTTAATTCTCACGTTCCAAATACATAACGCGAACAACATCGTGTACAATTGTAAAATGGTGTTAAAGAACATTATATCGTTCCGCTTCGTTTCAATAAATTATTTCATACCTCATGAAAATACTGTACGAGGAAATGTATCTTAATCAAATCAATAGTGCATAATCAACAATAAAATAATCGAAAGAAAGTCGTGAAAACTTCAAAATTACAAAAGTAATAGATATTTTTCAAACTATAAACAGAGAAAGAGAGAGAGAGAGAATGGAAATACCACTATCAAAATATATTTTTAAATGTTACTAATCTTATAAATTAAACAAAAATCTGAATATATGTATATCTACTATAAATGCTGTGATTGTCAAAGTAGCTTATTGATTTTATGACGTTCAGAGAAATACTTAGGCCTTCGTAGTTACGACTAGGCATTCGTGGTAATGATTTTCATTCATATTCACTTTTCAAACAACTACAGATGATGTATATTAAACTAAAATAGAAATAAAGTAATATAAGAGCTTTATCGAAAAATAATTAAATAATAGTTATTCATTTTTCTCTGTCTAATGTGATGATAGAAGCCTAGATCAGTAATAAATTGAATGCGAACGATAATTAGCACGACATAGTTTATTTTGCTCATTACCTAATTTCATACGAATTAAATCATTTTTTCCATAGTATTTTTTCAGTATAACTCGATTCACATTATTTGAGTCACACGTTGTTTTAAGACTTAGGATACTTCACGATTTCATAACAATAATAACTATTAGCATAATAGATTACAATAACGATAATAATTAATAATAGTAGTTATAATTACAGCAGTAATAAAAATAACGATGAGGACAATGAAGATGGTCGATATACAGCGACATTAACGAAATACATGTTCAGATGAGAAAGCAGCATCAGTCGTTCAATTTTTTTTTTTTTTTTTTATACTCTTCGCTGTTAAAACATACTTAATACACAACTTAATAAATAACTTACATTACAAAACGAAAACGAGTTGTTACAAATTTTCAAGTACCTGCAATAAATTTAACGATGTAAAGAAAGATATACAAATGTTATTTAACAACTATAGTATTCTGTATAGTAACTAGCTAGTATAACAAACGCGATACTTAAAGTTTCCATAAACTAAAAAATCATACAAACATTGTTATGTACGACATAAGACGTATGAATTTTTTCGTCGTATAAAAAAGGGACGTTCGCTCAAATAAATGATTAACGCAATATTCAGGATAATAATAATAGTAAATATAACGGTAATCGTAAAATTATACAATGGCTTCTTCTTGCTCCGTAAACTCGATGAGCAATCATAATTGTCAGAGCTTTCTGTTTTATTTTTTATTTTATTTTTTGGTATGTCTTATTTATAATACACAATGTCGCTTCGCGTTTGCGCTTGTCAGGATTGTTCGCTAAAACGTTAATCGCACGCTCGTCATACGCATATAATATTATACGATCGTGGATTATGTAACGTGAGAAAATCAATAGGTCTCTAAATTTACCGACTCACACAGCTGAAATTTGACCCGTCGAAATTTACATTTTTTTTTTCAAAATAGTGAAACACTAATATAATAAAGTTCTACCAATTTGAACATGAACGTTCTCAGAATGCATTTGAATTTCAAATGAAAACCTAATATTTTCAAATCGATACGCTGTACTTTTACGCTAACAAAATTTCTCTATAGTCGGTTTTGTCGTTTCTGCAGCAGCGCAAACGAGAAAAAAACAACAGCAACAACAATAACAAAAGGCGATGATAGTCCAGTTCTTCATCTGTGTGGGTCGGCGACGCTCGTTTATTTTCGCTTCGCTCGAAAAAATAAAGGAATAAAATGAAGACGGACTGGTGATGCTCCGAATTGTTTGTCGTTTGCTTTATTTTGTTTTCTTTCTCTCTCTTCGCTATCCACGGGGCGGGAGCGAGGAATTGCAGGGGAGAATATAATTATATAGTAACCAGTGTACTGCGGAGTGCAGTCGACAAGAAATTATGGACAGAACACTTACAAGGCCAAATGCACTTCCGGCTGAATGTAAGAGGTAGATGAAAGCTTGACAAATATGTATATTAATTGACTTAAATTTATGTAGAAGTTCATAAATTCGCTTTTTAATAAATATATATATTGATTATCAACGAATGAAATGAGAATGAAAGTAGATATGAAAATCATAACAATAAGAGCATTAACGTTTACGATAAATAAGAAAGAATTATAAAAGTAAAAAACTTATATGAATAATACAAGTACTAAAACCGTAAGACTGATAAGAGTAATGATAATTATAATTATAGTAATAATAATTATATTTATATATATATACACATATCTACTCTCCTTTCTCGCATTTAAACCTGTACAATAAGTCTCAAAATACACATTCCTCCAGAATTATTTTTTTCTTGTTTTTTTTTTTTTTTTATCTTTTACTATATGCTTCGACACAATTTCTTTAACGAATTAATCGAGAATAATCGTTTATTTATATAGATTGATCGAACTTCGGTTATAACGTGAAAAGGTTCAACTGTGGAGGGTCGTTTTTCATATGTCGATAACTTTTTCGAGGAAATGCGTCACGAGCGTGGTGTGAGAGGGCGTATATAGGAAAGGGAAGTATAGAGGTGGCGGCTGGATGGAAACGCACAGTGTTTCGTATACAAGGGTCGGAATCACGCTAGCTTATAGTTGAATTTTTTCGCCAAATTGAATTCGCGCGCGGTGTATAGTGCACAAGCAGCGGCGAATACGCAACTACGTCTATATGTGCGTGTATACATGTATGAAAATGCACTCGATCAAGCGAGAGGGAAGGGGGAGGCTTTTGTACAAGTTGATCGCGCGGCGTCGACGTAGTTCCTCGAAGAAATTTCTGCGCTTTTGTCGCTATCTCTCTCTCTCTCTCTCTCTCTCTCTCTCTCTCTCTCTCTCTCTCTCTCTCTCTCGCGTAAAACGGATGAAGGGAAAAATGGATCTCAAATGTTTTGCACACACGCCGTGTGAAAATGACTTTCTTTTTGCCTGTCTATGGGCCTCCTACGTTGTTTGTTTGCCGTTTGTTTGCCAGCCAGAAAAGACGTCGAAGATGAAGACATCAGAACTTTTTTTTTATTCTTATTATTCTTGTCGATGCGTATATTGGAACTTGATGAGTCGCGAAAAATGCGAAACGAAACGTTTCACCGCTCAGGAGATTCTCTTTGTTTTTTTTTCATCGTGTGCTTAACATTAGTAAAAATACTTCTTTTATATATTATATTTTTTTGTTCAATAGTATAGGTATCATCTTCTTTTTATTTTGTCTAATGAAAATTTGATTCTTTCTTTTCTCGACTCTTCACTCGCGATTTATATATATACCTATATGTGTTATATGCTCTACGTGCATTCCATCTGCGCTCCCTAATAATAGATTTTCTTGTTTATTTCTTGTCTCTTTATCATATAGTTTATATATATAATCATCTCGATCTCGCATAAAGTGTATATTCTTCATTTTTTGTTTGCCTCTCTTCTTCACAACTGATTTCCTATCTACGGACCGTTAATAATGTCATGCGTGTGTGTGTGTATGTATGTATATGTATGTGTATATGTGTATAAGTGCCTTTTGTTCACGCATACTTAAATATTACGAACTGTACGAAAAATCTATGATTTCGGCGTATCCAAATTTGTAAAAAGTTTTTTTACGAGGCATATTTTCCACACCTGGTTTTTCCGGTCCTTTACACCTTAAAGTGTATTACGTGTAATTTTTAAAAGTTGGCGAGAAAAGTAAATGAAAACTTGTTATCTCTAGTTTTGCTTTAAAAGTTTTTTATAAAAAACCGACTAACCGAATGGCGTTTGCTGAAGTGGCTTTAAAAAAATTAATACAAAATTAAAAGCATTTTAACAGTCCGACATTTATCTATATAGTACACTTTAAGCTATAAGGAACAAGAAAATGGGTGTGAAAAAAAAATTTCGACACTTTCGGGGACGCCGGAGTGGTAGATTTTTTGTGAATTTTGTCATATATCTGCGAATATATATATCATGTACTCTCAGGAATACTCTCTGTCACCAGCGCTTTGACGATCTTATTACACAAGTACACAATCAAACTGTATAGTCTGCACCTGACAGCTTATATAATATATACCGGTACACCATGTTATTTTGTTTAACTTGGATTACTTTCGTAACGTCTATTTGCTCCTAACTATTGCCTACTTTGTTTAATCGTCACTTTATTGTATAGTTGCTAGCGTTTTTTTTTTATTTCTTTAAATTCACTATCGATTCGAGTCAGTCTGCAGATCAGTATCCAATTGCCCATGGACACTCTTACAATGTCCTCGTTATTAACTTTATTTTACTTTTTTTTCTCCTCTAATTATTTTTAGTCTTTTTTATCTCAACGTTTCAGCACGTTTTTAGTCTTTATTTTTCTTATTTTTTTTTCAAAGTTCGGATATAATTATTATATTTATCTCTGAGTGGATGACTGTGGTAATACTGCGATTAGAATCTCCCCTCCCCCCCGTACCTATGAAATGCATAGTTCGACTCTTTTCGATCTCCACGTATATATACCTATACGTATATAATTATATATAAAGTATATAATTGCGCGCTGCTCAAATGGAAATCAAAGACCATAGAAAGTATAAATCGAAACGAATTGGGAAAAGTTAACGCGCGATGTCGTGACCGGCGATGGCTGTTGCGTAAATGTTCAAGTCTTCTCGTCACTTGATTGTGTAATGCAAAAAGAATGAGCTCACAGTGAGATTTCGGACACAGACGAAGAAATAATGGACCGATGCTCTCTTATTTTATTATTAGTTATAGAATTGAATTAATCTCTCGCTACCTAATCATAGTGCAAATATATTATTTTCTTTATAAGCGATAAAGTTTGTTTCAGTTCGAATTCATCGTTACGACCGCGCAGACGCCTCTCCTCGTCAACATCACTTGTTCTTTCTACGGCTAGCCGGACCTTATGCGGCGAGCGCCTCCTCCTGCTCGCACCTTTTTTTTGTATCATTTTTTTAAATCTCTTTTTTTGCGAAAACAGTGAACAACACATCGTCGTTTAATTTAGTTACAAGGTATACCCTTACGTATATTAGCAAAATGTATATATAGATATAACGTGTTTCTTTTGGCTTGATAATTATACACAGAAAAATCGCGTTCGCGTAAAAGGGAAATATCGGCTGGCCAAATTTTCGAATGACGATTTTTAAGATAAAATGAAAATTTTTTATTTTATGTTATTTTATATGATAAGAAAGAGTTATATATCCAATTAGATTAGTTTTATTTTTTTCAAATTACGAATAACACTCGCTCTCGAACATTTCCGCGCCCTTTTTTTCTCATTTGAATCTGTCATTAGGAATACGCGTCGCTTTATTCGCCATTTCTCCTTGCTACAATCGACGCGCACAAATAATCTCTGCAACCTCTCTCTCCTTTAGTCGTTATCCAAAAATAACATTTATGATTAACAATTTTTATAAATGTGAGTTTTCCTCTTTAGTTTCTATCAACTACTTTGTATAAAGAAATCTTATGCGCTATTAATGTTTTTTTTTTTTCGGAAAAAGTCGTACACTCTCAACGAAAACGCGAAAAAACGATTGATGCGTATATAATGGAGCAATGCCGTTTATCAAATAGACGTTTTATACTGCGTAACTTTGATTTAAAAATTTGTCATATAGGTACTTTGAAGCTTAGCGAATAATCTTTTTTATAAATTTCGTATATTTTTTTTTATTATTTCTCGCTATTAATTCTTGAGGAAAGGAAATGGCCATATAGAATCCATGAAAAATACATCGTAAATGAATTTTTTTTTCTTTTTTTTTTGGAACTTTTCACGCGCCTCGATCGAGCTCATACGCCGTGGGTACGCCTATATAAGTACCTCGTTTTCTGTTTCGTATTATATATCGAACCGATGCCCTTTAACTCGTTCTCATTTTGTCATCTTTCCGCACCGTTATAAAATACCACTGGAGGCATTCAACAAAATTATATTTATATATTAATATTTTAAACACCGTAAATTTCGTTTTGTTTGTTAAATCTGTAATGTTTGTGAGTATTGTTTGTTTGTCTATATATTGTGTGTTTGTGATTTTGTATTTTGTATTTTTTTTTAATATATATATACTTCATTTATTTATAATATATATATGTATATCTTTATTAATTATTCATACGAGCGATGCAAACACCATGGTATCGAACGTTTGGCACGCACCGAGAGTCTCCGGTGCACCATTAGGTTGTGGTGTTGGCATGGCCAGTGTTTATATATATATATATATTCATTCTCTCACCACCTCGTATATTCGCCTCGTCATGTTGTCGGTATTTTTATACATATGTGCCGCGGCGAGATTTTTCCCATCGTAGAGAGTATACATCATTCCTCGTCGCCCGTTCGATTACCGGCTGTATATACGAATGGGTTTTTATTTTCCCATATCGTGGGCAGCTGCCACTACATCACGGGAGCGCGTACGCAAAGTAAGAAGAAGACGAGCAAGTATCAGAGCTGAAATTTCGAGCGATAGCAGCGTGGGTATATATACGTACGAGTGCATGCGCCCAGCGAAGCGCGAGAGACGCGAAATCCGTGTTATCGATTGTTGTTTTCTCTTTCTCTTTTTCCCTCTCCCTCCTTTTCCGTCGATCGCTTCGTCATCCACTTGCAAAGTTCACGATGTTACGTAAGAGCAGGTGCATCGATTTGGGTCATTTCCTCGTAGCGAGGGAAAATAGATTTTCTAAAATCGACGGTGGGGGTTAAAAATATGTTCGATTACTCTATCGACTACAATCATTAAAATATGATTAATCAATTAATTTTTGCTATTCTGCGCCGTTTGCAATTGTTTGTCGAAAACGTTGACGGAAAAATCAGAGAACTTTTATTAGCGCTTATAAATTTGCTTATACATAGAAATGTTTCCCTCTTGAAATTGTAAAAATAGAGCGTAAATTCGAATGTATTCGAATCGCTCGAAAGTTATAGGCAAAGTTAATAATGCGGTTGTACTCCAATTAGTACAGTTTTGGTTCCGATTCTCACAAGTTTATAATGCCTCGAATTAATCGCGCTGACTGTTCCTATTTTCCTCTCCATTTACGTATTTATAAAATAACGACGAAAAGTACTTATATGCACACGATTCGCGTTATTATCGTCTAAATTTTCTCGCGTTTTTCATTAACAGAGTATAGTCGCAATAAAAATACAACCAATTAGCAAGCAATATCGAGTACCGCTTTCTCGTTTTTTATTCCCCCGCCTATACGAACCGATCGCACGTCTCTCGCGTCTCGTTTCTCCCCCTCCCGATGATTCGCATCATCGCTGAAAGCGTGCTACACCACTTTCGCGTTGCGCACTCCGCAATGTATATAACCGCGGCGTGCGCGACGCCCAAGTGACGGAATAGGGCGAGTAGCGACGGGGGGGATATATTTCGCACAGTTATATACCCACGCGTTTTGCATTCGTATTATATGCGCGGGAGACGCGCGTGATTAATCGCGGGCGCGCTCGTGCTCGAAAAGGAGGCCGAGAGGAGAGGGAAGTGTGCGGTGAGAGGAGGACGGGGGAAGTAGGAGGAGGAGGAGGCATTATTCAACGCCCGACGCTGAGGGGGCGGACGTCGACTCGTAAAAAAGACGCGGCTGAAAGTGGAAAATCGCGCGCACGCGCGACAGTAGGGAGAGGAGAATGACGGGGGGAGTAGCGCACTTATATGTACCTTTTCTCTAGACGCTTGCGCGCGGCGGCGGCGGCGGCGAATCATGACGCATGACTAATTGCAGGTGAGAAGGCTATATAGCGTCCCGACGTCCTTCCCCTTATATCCTCTCTTATCGCTCTCTTCCGATTGTCCGTTACATACTATACATAAATGGCCTCTCCTCCCTCTCTCTTCTCTGTCCGGCGAGTTCGGGCGCGAGAAAAAAACATCAATCGTTGTCCAGCTTGGCTTTGTGCGCCGCCGTGCGCAAGTACGCAACACGCAGACACACACACGCGCGCACATCTTTCGTGCTTTATTTGCCGGCGGCTACTCTCCTCCCGGCCCCTTTTCCATTTTCGTCCCGTCAGTCAGCCCTCCCGGCCTTCCCTGATCAGCGAGATGAGAAAATCGCCCGGCGGTCCGCATTTAGAATAGTCTCGCTCCGTATTACATCTGTCTTGCCGCATGGCCGTTTTTCTTTTTCGCTTCTCTCGCTCTCTCTCTTTCCCTTTTAGATAAGGAGTGTCTCTTTTATTCGGCTTCTCCTCCACTTTTCCTCGAACGCAGAATATATATCAGTCTTGCCGTGTATGTCCCTCCCACGGCGACTCGCGCTTGCAGTTTTGCGCGTACGAGAAAAAGAAGCGCCATTCATCATTCGCACGCATCATGATCGTCAATACACGCTTCTCACTCATCACGCACATACACACACGCAGGCCCTATATACTATACATCTATTTTTTGTTTTATATATATATATTCTTTGAGACTCCTCGTACTTTCGTACACGCTCTCTCTTTCTCTCGGCTTCTGCGCAGAAGACTGTCTCCGGCTGCTCCAATATATATATATATATATATAAGTCGTTCTCCTCGCATCGTCGCGCACTCGACGACGGCGAGTCGTGACGCTGACAATGCTCGTACGCAGCAACTCTCTCACTGCGTCGCGTCGCAGCAATCGTATATGGCTATATAATATGCGGGGCTGGGAAAGTCGGAAAAGAGACAGAGGAGGAGAGAGGAGAGGATGCGCCGATGAAGACCAAGTATACAAAGTCGGAGGGGTGTGAGATAGGAGGAGGGGAAAAGGTAGAAACGCGGACGGCGATGTCGGTGAGCGTGGGTGTACGCGGAAAGACGAGCGAGAGACGCCGCGAGAGTATGTATATATGTATACGCAGAGGAGGGAAGAAAAGAGAGAAGTTGGGGAGAGGGCGTTATTTATCACGTTTGTAAACCGTTAGGCTCCGTGCCGTCGTAGTCGTCTTCTTCTTCTTCTTCTTCTTTTGCTTTTCTTCCTCCTCTTCTGCGTCGTCTCCTTTCTCTCCTGTCCGTCCGCCGTGGTGATGGTGGAGGCGGCTCGCTGGCTCTCTGTGTGTGTCCGTGTGCGTGTGTGTGTGTGTAGATGAGAGGTGGCTCTGATGTGTCGTCGCACGCCGGTAGGAATATTAACGGCCCCTCGCCCACCGCAGCAGAGCGTCCGCCAGCACGTCGAGGTGCGCCTTTGTCTGCAACAGAAAGAGAGTGGAACCGGCGTCTGAGTGCTAGCTCTGTGCGTGGCTCTCGCACGTGCGGAGCGTTTTTCTCACTCTTTCGATTGCCTCCCCCGCCGCACGACGAGTGTACGGGGGCTGCAAGTGAACGTGCATGCATGCATACCGCGCGGAGAGGCTTGAGTCGCGAGTGGTGGAGATTGGTAATTGCGTAGAGGGTAGGAGGGGAAAAGTACGCGCTGCGCTATTGTCTCAGAGTCGCGTCGTTAGGGGATTAACTCTTACTTTTTCCGACCACTTTATTCATTAAGTCACTTATGATTTTTACTTCGGCGGGGGTGAGAATAACGCAAAAATAATAAAAAATTTTAATTGTTTCACGGAATAGTTGTTTATTATGTTGAACAGTTTTATATCTTATATTTTAATGGAGTAAATTATAGAGAAACGTCTATAATTGAAGTGCGTTTAAGTAAAACGAGTAGTACAAGTTGAATGTGGTCAGACGTTTTTAAAAGTAGTTTTTTATCGTCACGACGATCTGTTGTAAAACTTCAAATTTATAGATTTTATTTAAAGCTATTATAAATTAGATCCACGCTATCTGCATAAAAAAAGTTTACTTATATACGCATATATTTTCAACGCATTAAAGTTCAAAACTTTTAGACAGGTTGAATTAAAGTCATAAGCCATATGTTAAAAGTATAATACTGCCTGGTAAACTCGAGCTTATGCAAACTATTATACAGCTAAAAGTTACGACAAAATACGCTGGAATGTAATCGTTAACTTTCACCGAGTCTAAGCCGTGGCGCAGCAGCATCCCGTGTATGAAACGGATCTAGGATTTATATTTGTCCCGTTTTAAGCCTAAACTAAACTACGAGAAGTCGTTTCTTATTTCCCGTATTACCTTTGTGATTCATATGTTTTTTAATTACCAAGTATGTCTTTATATAGAGATGATTTTTTTTTCCTACCGATTTGAATTTTATTGTAGTTAATATTTATCTTTGTACATTTCTAAAAAAATAAAGTATTATTCTTTAAAAATATAATATAACAACTTCTTGTAGATTATAGAAATACAATGATCATATTTTATACTAAATAAGAAATGATAATAAATATTAAGGAAGTGAGCTGCCCTGGTAGAAATCGATTTCATTATTTACCTATAAATAAATAGCTATTAGTTTTCCGATTAATCGCCAAAAACTAGACCTTAAATCAACTTCTCTATTAATGAATTGAGTTTTTTGAAATTATATCATAACATTGATATAATATTTGAACAAAATGAATTCCATGTAATTAAAAATTTATTATTATAAATGTATTCAATATTGTTGAATAATTGTATACCTTATGGTAACCATCAAGAAGAAACGTTTATATTACAATTATGATTATTATTATTATTTCATACTTTTAATTACTTTAATTATTATAATTTAGTTTATGCTTAAAGTTTGTTATTTGATTATTATTTATAGGTAAATAATAAAAGTAAAATATTGATATCTATTCTGGAAAACGTGGCTAATAATAAGTAGATGAACTTGATGGATACATTGCTTGAAATAAAAAAATCAGTCGAGCAGTTAAAAATAATTGGATTACAACGTGCCGTATACGATGGTAGCGCGATAATATAATATACACATGTGTAGGTACGCGGAGAATAACAAGAGCAGAGACTCACGGTTTTGTAGAACATGCACGCCTGCCTGTCCTCGTCCTCCCCCGTCGGGCAATCTATGAAGCCGTCACAGAGCACGTGGTCGTCAATGCAGCGGTATCGGCCCATCCGGTCTGCCGTCGGACACGCGAACCTCTCCATACCGTCGTCCGAGTGTGGGCACTCTGCAAAGTTAAACATATGGTTGGCCCTTTAGTCGAACTCCACTGTCGAACACTGCCACTGACATGTTACGTAATTATGTATGAACATGTATGTATATTCGTCGGGCGGTACGAAAAAAGGCGCGAAGAATAGTACATTGTGCAACAAGGGAGGAAAATTGCCTTTTCTAGCGAGGATGATGATTGAGCACGAGTGATACACGAGTGCTCAAAATCATCATCCGAGTCTGAAAAAGTCAA